>JAAGEH010000427.1:3752661-3762785 GCA_011751065.1 Lasiurus cinereus
ACCCCAGGTGGGACTCGAACCCACAATCCCTGGCTTAGGAGGCCAGTGCCTTATCCATTAGGCCACTGGGGCGAGACAAAACGTCCCCCCCACGTGGTCCGTGGTAATGCTCACGGGCACGTGCACACCCCTCGTACGTTTCTGTGGGGCCGGCGGCCGGACCGCGTGTCCCCAAGACCCGACCTTAGGACAAAGGAGCAGAAAGCCAACCAGGCGACCAGAGAGTGCGCACCCGCCGGGCGCGGCGCAAAGCGCAGGAGTGAGACGCAAAGAGCGGGGGGTGCCAGCTGAGACCCCAAGGGCGCCCGGCGGCGCGCACCTCCTGGGGGATGAGCGAGGCCCTCGGAGGGCGAGGGCGGGCGAGCCAAGGGACGAGGAGAGGGGAGAGGAGGGGGGAGGCCAGTACGACGCCCAAAGCCACGAGCCACCGCCCCCCTCTCCAAAAAAACAACGCCGACCACGAAGGGACTCGAACCCTCAATCTTCTGATCCGAAGTCAGACGCCTTATCCGTTAGGCCACGCGGTCCTCATGCCAGACGGCGAGCAATATCGTATTCAGGTGTAACTTCCTCGCAGGTGTCAGCGGCGGCGCAGGCGACCGGTGCCGCTGCCGGGCGACAGGGTGCGTGAGAGGCGGGACCAGGGTGCAGTCTGTGCAGCCAAGGCCTGCGCGGCGCGTCCTTATGTCCCTAAAGAAGCATCGCCGTGGAGCTCCACCTTTACAGGGCGTGTGTGGTCAGCGGGTAAATTGCCTGACCCCGCGGCTCAGGCGGTGGAAGGTTCTAGTCTTCTCTCCAGGAGAGGTCGGCACACTGTGTTCAATCTCCAACTTGGACCTTTTCCCTCGGACCTCCGCACGCTTCCAACCCACTCCCGGTTCTGGACTGTGCCAGCCCACTGCGCGATAACCGTGATTTTTTTTTTTTTTGCAGCCCGGAGCTTCCGGGATGACGTCATTACGCAGCCCAACCGCGTCACAGTCAAAAGGCAAATGATCGCGCGCCGCCTGCGTGATGCCCCAGTGGCCTAATGGATAAGGCACTGGCCTCCTAAGCCAGGGATTGTGGGTTCGAGTCCCATCTGGGGTGAAGTGATTAACGACTTACTCTTTTTTTCTACACCCCAGGTAAGGTAAAAACAAACCAACAAAAAACTTGTCTATTTTCTCTTTTTTTATAGCCTTTTCTGTATGCGTTGCACAGGGGAGCCTCAGTAGCAATTATCTTACCCTTTAAAAAAAAAAAAATATATATATATATATATATATATATTCTTTTATTGATTTCAGAAAGGAAGATAGAAACATCAATGATGAGAATCATTGATGGGCTGCCTCCTGCAGGCCTCACAAGAGATCGAGCTGGCAACCCAAAACCCGCAACCATGGCATGTGCCCTGATGGAGAGTCAAACTATGACCTCCTGGTTCACAGGTCCACACCGCCCGACTGGGCTTATTCTTTTTGACCAAGCTGTATTGCACTCTGAAAGGTATGAGGGCCAGTGGGGCTCCACTTCCTGTTGCCTCTGAGTTGGTATCCACTCATCTGGTGAAAGGAGTGTGTTCTGGGAGAGACCATCACCGTCAAGTCAACAAGCAAAACCTGAGCCCCTAGTCCCTCCCTGCCTCCCCATTGGGGTGCAAATGCTGCCCAATTCTACGCCAAAGATTCTGCTGTGCGCTGTTCCCAAGGAGAGGGCACCCACAGTCCTGTGCAGGAAAAAAGCTGGCACTCAAGTCGTCTGATGCCAGGAGTGTTTAAAAAGGCTGTTAGCTGTAGCTGGTTTGGCTCAGTGGATGGAGCCTTGGCCTGTGGGCTGGAGGGTCCCGGGTTGATCCTGGTTGAGGACACATTCCCAGGTTGCAGGCTTGATCCCCAGCTGATCAGTGGTTCTCATCATTGATGTTTCTCTCTCCCCCTACTTTTCCTTCTGAAATCAATAAAAATATATTTAAAAATATATAAAAAATAAAATAAAGAGGTACTATTGGAGAGATGTACATTTATGATTTTTATACTTTCCTGTATGTGTGTGTACCCTTTAGAAAAAAAATTTTTAAGTTACAAATCTGGCCAGAGATGAATTTTTATTTTTTAACCTCGAGGCCCCTAACTCCCGAGGAGTATGGCTGGGCTTCCAGGGTTGAATCTCACATTGTGTGCTGTGCGGTTGATGAGCTTTTCAGAAGTTCTGACTCCAAAAAGTTTAAAAAACAGTTTCTTGTACTTTTGTGAAAGAAACGACGAATGAACAAAACAGAATCAGAAACACAGAATCCTCCTCTCTCTCCTCCAGGGTCATCCAGAATTCTTGTCTCCACTCCAAACCAGTCACCAGTGTCACGGATGCCACGCTAAGCTCCCCCTGGCTCCCAAGCCCGGCCGCATAACTGCAGCCCGCGGCCTCCTCTGCACTGAGACGCTGATCCTATTCCGTTTCAGGCTCCAGCTTCTCCCTGAAACCAGCCTCCAGCTCTGCCTCCTAGAAGTTCACCTTCTAGTGAGAGAGAGGACAGTCATGAACAGAAGATTCAAAACAGAGGGTGATGGCAACTACCGAGCAGTCAGAGAAGGCCTCTGGGTAGAGAATAGCAAACTTTTCATTGGCAATGTTGTCAGCTTCAAAGGACTTTATGTATATATTCATGTTTTTATTGAGTTTAGAGCGAAGAAGGGAGAAGCATCAATGTGAGAGAGAAGCATCGATCAGCTGCCTCTTGCAAGCCCCCTCCTGGGGATGGAACCTGCGACCCCAGCAGGTGCCAATCCAGCCGCGACTTCCAAGGCCTTATTGAATGTCTTGGCTGACACACTACCTACCTCATAGGGTTGTTTTGAGGAGAAATGAGGTATTTATCTGAAGTGATTAGAACAATTCTTAGAACACAGTATATGCTTTGTAAGTCATGATCATTATTTACTAATCAATATACTAGTTGGCCCTATTATTCAAGGTTTATGTGATAATCTCTTAGCTAGCTGTGAACCCCTGAAGGCTCGCATTTCTTCTCTTTCATTTACAAGAATTCGTATTAAGGCTCTTCTAAATCCCAAGCACAGTGCTAAGCCCTGGGGAATAGAAATATGACTAAGGTATAGTGTGCTGGCACTCAACAAAGAATCTTCTAGAATCCTCTAGATCTTTATCTTCTGGAATGAAGAGCATATCACATTAGACATTAGACAACTGAACCCCCATACACCTACAGGCTCACCTTCCCATTTCAACAAAAAGCCCACTTCCAGGGAGGTCACCTCAGAGCTGTTAACTATCTCAACTGCCAAGGAGCAGACACACGCAGCGCCATCTGATTATCTTTAATGTCCAAAGAGTTCACGATACCAGGACCAGAGGTTCTCAGCCTCCGGTTTACAAATTCTCTATGGGCCTGTGGGGCCAGTACGGATACTTCTGCTTGTCTAATTTGGTTTCCGGGAAGACTTCATGCAAATCCTCAAGGGTCATCTGGTCAAATGGAATTCTGTTCCTCATCTTCTCCAGCTGAAAGGAGGGGAAATATGCTAAGGTGAGTAGGGCTGCAGAGAGGCCAAAAAAAGGAACCCAAGCCACTCAGTAGAAGAGAGGAAACGTATCCCAAAGGCCAGCCATCCTTACCTCTTTCTCGTAATGCTCGATCCTGGACTTGGAGAGAGAGAGAAACTCAGCACAATTTTTCACCTTTAAAAGAAGGGAGAAATTCTGTTTTGGATCCAAGTTCAAGTGTCCTGACCCTGAGGCTCCCAAGGTCTGAGAAGTCCTGGCGCCAGACCACTGCTGCTTTCACAGTCTGCGGAGAATCTGTAGCTGCCGTGACTGGGGGAGCAGCTTTGGGAGGCTTCCTGCAGCTTTGCCTAAATGCACGAAGAAGCCCACACAACAGCAGCAGCTTAGGATGGCAGTGCCAGGGTTCTGCAGCAAATGCCTCCTCTAGGCAACCTGCAAAACGCCATGTCTCCTCGGCGCTGGTTACCGAAGCCGACCACCTAGCCAGACTTCTCCTTTGTGGAGCCACCTTGCGCGCCAACATCGGGCCTTCAATACTTTCAAGCACACTGGATAACTTTCCTCCCCAACCCCAACTCCTTCACTGTTTTTGTTTTTTTATTGAAATAGCTCTGTGGAGGTGTAACCGACATACAATAAAGACGCACACATTTAAAGAATCCCCTTGATCGGTTATATGGATCCTCCTGTGCAACCATCGCCACAATCGGGAGAGAACAAATTGATGAGCCAATTACCAGGCAACTACAGAGGTTGCCTTTTCTAGCTTTATTCCTCCTTTTCGTTCACTCTACTTCAACCTGATGACTGAGAAGAGTCAGCAGGGGTTAAGAGCATCCTATATAATAAAGATGTAATACGCAAATGGTCGTTAATGCTGTGAAACGGAAAGACCGACCATACAATGACGGGATCACGGATCAGCAGGCGAGTGGGGGCAGCGAGCTACAAAAGGGGGCAGGGCAGCAAGCTATGAGGGGGGGAGGAGCTACTGGAAGGCAGCAGAGAGGTACTGGTGAGCCACTGGCACATGGATTCACGCGCAGGCTACTAGTTTGGGAATAAGAGTCTCAGATACTTACATCTTCTTTTTCTTCAGCGTCCACCAGGGCACTGTACTTATCCTCTGGCACAGGCACCTTCAGGGCATTGAACTACAAACACAGGCACAGCGAGCTATCGTTAACATGCGCTGCCAGTCCTTAGAGACCGCCTAAGAGCACATTCTCCATGCCAAGAAAGAACAGCATGGGTCTCGGGTGTTGTAATGGGAAGAACACTGGACAGGGAAAGGGATCTCAGGTTCTGAGTCCTGTCACTAACTGGGACCTTGGACAATCTTTATTACGATGGCCTTCAGCTTCTTCAGCTGGAAAGGACGGTTGAACGGGATGACCTCAAAAACCGGCCTCTTATCCCTGGCGCAGTAGCTCAGTTGGTTAAAGTGTCATCCCAATAGGCCAGGGTTGTGGGTTCGATCCCCGGTCAGGGCACATACAAGAATCAGCTAATGAATGCAGAAATAAGTGAAACAACAAATCAATGGTTCTACAAAAAGAAAATTTTTTAAATAAAAAAAAAGGAGGGGTGGGGGAAACTCTTAGAAACTTGTAACTCTAAAGAAATTCTTATTTCTCTTTTAAGTGAAACCCTAGTGGAATTGGTGGAACTAATGTTTGCCATTAATGGAGATAGAGATGGTCTCCTTAGAAGATGGCTTCGTGTTACAGCCCCAGCACTCAGGGCTGTACCTGGCACAGAGTAGGCCCTTGATAGGTAAACAAGAAATGACAGCTTGTAAATTACAGTGAAGCCGAAACCGGTGTGGCTCAGTGGATAGAGCGTCGGCCTGCGGACTATCCTGGTTGGGGACACATCCCCTGTAGGGAGCGTGCAGGAGGCCGCTGGCCGATGTCTCTCTCTCATCAATATTTCTAACTCTCTATCCCGCTCCCTTCCTCTCTGTAAAAATCAATAAAATGTATATTTTTAAAAAATTACAGTTAAAAAAATAAAAAGAGAAGCAGAGTAGAGGAAGGAGGAAAACAGGGAAAGGCTAGAAAAGATGTCAGTCTATCCCACAGGAGACAGGTGGGCGACCAGGAACTCATTCAGGAGGAGGCGTGGAAACCTACAACCTGACCGCCCCCTGTTCCCCGAGTGAGGCTGTACTGCGAAGAACCTGTTGAATAGACAGACCCTGACTTCTCTGCATGAAGGTACCATTTAACTCTACAACCTGAGGCCTGTGGCCACACGCCCCTCACCTGAGCTTCCTCTGGGATCCGAGTGCTAACACCCCCCTCTTTCCCTGCGGTGAATCCCGGGTATGTCATGACCTACTGCCCCCTTCTACCCACAAGCCACGCCACCAGGCCAGCGCTTCAGCTGCCTGGAGTCTCACCTTCTTCTCAAAGTCATCTACTAGGCCGGCCTTCGCGACGTTGGCCTTGTAGTACGCCCAGTCGATAGTAGGTGGTTTCTCAGGCAGAGTAGCCAACCTGCCCACACGGGAAAATGAAAGGTAAGCCTAGTCTGTGAACAACAGGAAACACACACAGGAACTTCCCTGCTCCTCATCCCCACCGCCGGGATGTATCATCGCTTTTCTCCAGGTGGGAACGCACTCGAATGCCAAAAAAAAGCTACTTTCATTTGGAAAATACATGGATTTCTTTAGACTTTCAGAAGAGCACCAGAAAGTCACAGGTAGCTCTAAATCACCGTTTCGTTTCCACACTTAATGGCCAGTGGAAAAGACTTCCTCTCCGACAGGGACTGGCCTGGAGAGAACCAAGATACAGGTGTAGGGAGCTCGCACAACCCCCATAACCGTATCAAAATTACAGGGAGAATACAGAACAACCATCATTCAGAACTGCCTGACAGCTGGCTGAATGCAAGTCCTACAACTAGAGAAGGAAAGAAGGCACATAGCCATTGCCTCCCTGAGTGGCCTGGCTGTGTGCTGTGTACCCCCAGATAAGCAACAAAACCAGCCCGGGGCCCAGTTGCATTGAATAATGACCCTCCGCCCGGGAGCCCCAATCAGTGGAGACCACAGCCCTGACCGGACACAGCAGGAAAGCTGCTGAATATTCTGTTAAGATCCTCCCCTGGGACCTCCCCGAAAATCTCCGCCCTTAAACCCTTAGGATGCTAAGACCGGTTTGGCTCGGTGGATAGAGCATCGGCTTTCGGACTGAAAGGTCCCGGGTTCGATTCCGGTCAAGGGCATGTATTCTGGTTGCAGGCACATCCCCAGTGGGGAGCGTGCAGGAGGCGGCTAATCGATGTCTCTCTCTCATCGATGTTTCTAACTCTCTATCCCTCTCCCTTCCTCTCTGTAAAAAATCAATAAAATATATTTAAAAAAAACAAAACCTTAGGATGGAGGACCCGGTGTCTCTCCCTCCAGGGAGCAGGCTGCGCCTTTCCCTTGCCCCTTCCCCCTCCAGCCCCGCCCCAGACACCTCGCCATGAGCTTCCTCACCCCCAAGCTCCAAAGGCCCTTTCTTCACCTCTGTCACTTGTTCCCTATGCCCATTTCTTCTAGGAACTACTTCTTCTACCTCTGATTTACCCAATAAATGTTCTCTTACCTCTCGCCCCTCCGCCCCCCCCAAAAAAAAGGGACTGACCTGGAGGAGAGGGTCTCATTCCAGGATTTCAGGCTGTTAGCAAGGGCCTTCTGGTTTCGGGGTATGATCTCCCCAAAAGCTATCCAGTCGATGGTTTTCAGAGCAAGCTTTCGCCCAGCCATCTTGAGATCCTGGAAAATAAAACGGGTCAGGTCAAAATGGGGCTCCTGGAGAGAATTCAGGGAGGCCATCTTGGAGACATGAAAGCTTTCCACGACAGATCCGCATCCTCCGAGTGCCGGGTGGCCGTCCTTGCCAACTAAAGTCAGGATGACTCAGTCAGAAAAGGCCAGCGCAGCTCCTCAAGGTCAAGATGTGCGAGCTGACGCGTAAATGTATTCTTCCCCCTAAACGCTCCTCCCTGTTCTCCAACTCCTGACTCACCCTGAAAACCCCAGTTCTCTAGTGTCTGTTTTCCACGGACCTTTGGGAATATTGCCGAAGTAATTCATACTCATGCCTTGCATTAAAGTTAAAGATTTAATTTCCATACGTTTCCACTCAGGCTGTGTTTGATTCGCTGACTCTCCGGTGCACGGAGCTGACACACACCCACGTTCCCACCAAGGCTTCAAGAGAGCAGACTCTAGACCAGAATCTGGGCTCCTGGAAAGTGAGGGGATCACCAGCCCTGCTTACCTCAGGAAGCCATTACAAATGTCAAATGAAATCGTGCACATCAATTTGCTCTACAATTTTTATACAAACATAAGAGGCTGCCAAAACCGGTTTGGCTCAGTGGATAGAGCGCTGGCCTGTGGACTGAAAGGTCCTGGGTTTGATTCCGGTCAAGGGCATGTACCTTGGTTGCAGGCAAATCCCAGTAGGGGATGTGCAGGAGGCAGCTGATCAATGTCTCTAACTCTCTATTCCCTCTCCCTTTCTCTCTGTAAAAAAAAAATCAATAAAATATATTAAAAAAGGAAGAGGCTCTCTGTGCCCTCCTATGAGATCAGCAACACGCCTGTACTTTACTCCAGTCTGCTGTATCCCCAGTGGCACCAGCACACTGAGTATATACTACTGGCAATATATTGTATACAAATATATACTGACCATATATACGAATGTGAGACAAGAAGCAAAGTGATTAGGCCTTTTTGTTTCTAATAACTCTTTATTGGTCAAAGTATTACATCCCCAGTGGCCCTCCTCCAGCTCACCCCGGCCCCCCACTCCAGGCCCTCACCGCCCCATGGTCTGTGGCCAGAGGCCGTGCCTATATGCATACGAGGTTCTTGGTTGATTACTCGCACCCACCAGATATTTTTTATTTTTTTTATTTTTAATACATCTTATTGATTTTTTACAGAGAGGAAGAGGGAGGAATAGAGAGCCAGAAACATCGATGAGGGAGAGACATCGATCGGCTGCCTCCTGCACACCCCCCACTGGGGATGTGCCCGCCACCAAGGTCCATGCCCCCGACCGGAATCGAACCTGGGACCCTTCACTCCGCAGACCGATGCTCTATCCACTGAACCACACCAGTTTCGGCCACAGATATTTTTTAAAATAAGGCAGAACAGAGTAAAAGAGTCCACTTCGACTTAGATCAGTGTCAGACATCCGGAGAAGGACTGAAATAAATGTCAAAGGTCTGGAGACCACGGGGTGGGTCACAGGAGGAGGTGCCGGTAATTCCCCCCCCCCCACCCCAGATCTTAAAGAGAAACCTGTCCACCACCCACCGCCTCCTTTCCCTTCCCCACTCGGGCCAGCCTGCTTCCGGGGATGGAGGCCAGGGGCGGGCGGCTCTTTTTTTTTTTTTAAATTATTTTAAATTAAATCTTTATTCTTCAGATGATTACATTTGTTTTTCTTTTCTCCCCTCCATAGCACCCCTCCACCCAGCTCCCACCCTTCCCTCCCTCCCGTTGACCTCACCCATAAGGTGTATGATTTTTTGTCCAAGTCTCTCCCCCTGTACACACCCCACACCCCTTTCCCCCCTGAGAATGATCAGTCACGGGTGGGTCTGCAGCAGCAAGTCCTCCGCTGGCTCGGGCGGGCGGGCGGCTCTTAAAGATGCCAGAGGGGGGGGGCAATGGGGAGAGATGTATAAAAAATTAATAAAAATTAATAAAATAAAATTTTAAAAAAGATGCCAGAGCAACGGCTGCCTTAGAGGGACCTTTCCGAGCTCCAGCAGGTGTCCTTTACTGACGGGGAGCCCCCAGCGCCTAGCCCAGACCATGCACACAGCAGGTGCTCGGTGCGGGTCTGCTAAAGGGGTGCAGGAACCCCTGCACTGGCGGGGCTCTGACCAGCTCGAAAGCTGGACCCTCCAAGAGGGACGGGCGGACGCATCAAGTTGCATCGCTCTCTCCCGGCGCCGCTGCTCCGGCCCCCGAACCCGACTTCCACCGCCAGCCGCCCCGGGGGCTGCGGCAGCGCCCCAGTTACAGGTCACGGCCGGGCCCCGGCGACCGCCCGCGCGGGGGAGGGGGGAGGCCGGGCGCGCGGAGCTGAGCGGCACCAATGCTCCCGGCGAGGCGCCGCGCGGGACCTGGCGCCCTTGGCGGCATTGCGACAGGCGCCGGGGCGAGGCTTGGAGGCGAAAGAGCAGCGGAACCCCCTGGGCTCGGCCCCCGCCTCGCAACCCCAACTCACCTTCACCGACCCCGGCGGCCCGCGGTCCCCAGCGGCAGGGACGGAAGTGCGTCACCGGAAGGGCTTCCCTCGGCCAACCACTCACCCGAGGGGGCGGGCCTCGCCGCGCAGGGTAGCCAATTAGGATGAAGAAGCTTCCTTCCCGGAAGTCCCGCCTCCCGGGGCGTGCACCGCCCCTCCGCCGTGCGGCTCCCCCGGGTGTTGGTTGGGGGCGCTGTCGTCCGTCTCGCCGGCCCCACCCCCGCCGATGGGCCGGCCCGGCTCTCCCCGCCGCGACATGGGCCGGCCCGGCGGCGGCGGCGGCGGCGGCGGCGGCGCGCGGGCAGTGGCGGCGGCGGCGGCCCAAGATGGCGGAGCTGCAGC
>JAAGEH010000427.1:3763185-3804369 GCA_011751065.1 Lasiurus cinereus
CCCCCCCCTCTTGGAGAGGAGACACATTCCTGGGAAGGAGGGTACGGTTTCCGGTGCCAGCCTCCGAGCCCGGGGCAAGGTCCAGGGGAGAGAGGAAAACAGGCATGTTTGTTGGGCAAGATGCATCGCTGCGGACCCACGGCTTGGGAGGCCCCGCAAGACGGAACCCAGTTCCAGTTTGAACTGTGGCTTGAGTTCTTTTTGAACCTGACATATTCCGCTTTTGGTCCCCGGCGAACAGGAATGGACCATTGCTTGTATCACCTCGTAGCCCCTATAACTTGCCATCTGTTACCTGGAAACAGACTTGGGGCTGGTTGGGTAAACATGGGTGGATTTCACTTATTTATCCCTGACCGCTCCTCCCATCAATCTCAGATTGATAGACACCTGCCCTGCCCGAACTTTAAAGAGATTCCTAAATCCTGGCTCTTAAAGGAATTGTTTTTTGTTTTGTTTTTATCGACCCCAAGTCTCCCTTACGGCAGTAGATTCCGGTTTGTTCTTGTTTCTCTTACTGTCAAGAGGAGTCGGATTCAAACTGCTCCGAGCCAAGCCCTGGCAGCGCCCAGCTTCCTCTGGGCACCGAGCTGGGGTGTGCGAGGTGCAGCTGGCACTGCAGACTGCCACTGACATTGGCCCGGAACCGCGCGGGGAGCCTTTGCCAACTAAACAGGTTTTCTTCGAATTAGGAATATGATTCAGGGACAGTAGGGAATTCAGAATGTCCATCTCAAGCAGAGATGTAACCACAATTATGGCTTTTTCCTCCTCCCTTTTTAAAAAAAAAAAAAAGCCAGAAAAATTGGTCATTGTGTCCCAGTATAAATATTTTAGAAGTTCAAGTCCTCCCGGAACGCCTCACCTTAAATTATCTTAAAGAACCAGACACCTAAGACTAGCCTTCCTGCCAGTAGCAAAACGTGCCCTCTCCCTAAGGATTGGTGACAAGGTTGAAACTGTCCTGACTTGGTCTCAAAGCTCCACGGTGACGCCCTTGTGTTTGGCCGGCAGGATGAGACGGGGGCCTATCTGATTGACAGGGACCCCACCTACTTTGGTCCTATCCTCAACTACCTCCGCCACGGGAAGCTCATCATTACGAAGGAGTTGGCAGAAGAAGGTAAGGACAGCGTTTGAACCTGGCATTTTCGCAAATTCAGGTCGAGTCTGTTTCCCAGCTGGGACCTTCGTTGGAGACTTTTATCGCGCTCCGGTGCAGGGCCAGGAGAGGTTGATGAAAGGGAGCAGGGAGCCTCAGTTCCTTTAGTGGCGTCTGGGGGAGTCTCATTTAAGGGAGCCTCGTCGTGTTCTGTTCATCCACCTTAATGAGAAGGGGAAGAGGTAGCTCAGCTTTGCCGAGATCTTGGAAGCTTTTTCTAAACCTGCAGAATGTTCAGGATCCTTCTTTACATTTACTAATACGCTAGCAGTGCATGTCCATAGCCTGAAGCAACACATCTCTGACAGTTAGTTAGTTACTTATATTTTTAATTTTAGTCTGATGGCAGCAGTGAAGAAATAATAAAGGCTCGGCCTCGTTTCTTTTAAGACTCTGGTCTCCTGCCTCTTGCCAGTTTCTGCAGCTGACCTAATTCATCCTCCGATCCATTGTCACGTTCATCATCAGCGGCCTCACCTCTTTGGTTTTTAGGACATTGAGACGAAGCGGGTCTAGATCTTTCTAAAAGGCTGGGTTGGCTTGGTCTCAGCGAAGGCCTTCAGGTGAAGATGGGGGCCCGTCCCTGAGTCCAGGCGACCCTGATCGGGAATGTTCGCTGAGTAAGGGAACTGTAATGGCTGTGCCGGTTAATTAAGCAGCTGCAAAACACCTCTGTTTCTACCAGTGAAAAGAGAACTTGCTCTCTTTCTGTAAATGCCCTCTTTTTTAAAAAAAAATATATTTTATTGATTTTTTACAGAGAGGAAGGGAGGGGATAGAAAGTCAGAAACATCGATGAAAGAGAGACATCGATCAGCTGCCTCCTGTACGCCCCATACTGGAGATGTGCCCGCAAACAAAGTACATGCCCCTGACCGGAATCGAACCCGGGACCTTCCAGTCCACAGGCTGACGCTCCATCCACTGACCAAACCGGTCTCAGCTGTAAATGCCCTCTTTACAAAACAAAACAAACAAAAAAAACATTTCAAATGCCCACAGAAGCAACGGGCATGGCACAGGAAATTCCACGCACCCACCATCCAGCTTCCGCAATTGCCAACTCATGGGTAATCTTGCTTCTTGAAAAGAGAACTCTTAATGCCGTTCTTTTCTAATGCTTTTTCAAAAACTTACTTTGAAATAATTTCCCTTTACCCAGACTCACCAATTTTTAACATTTCTTGTCATATTTGCATTATCATTCATTCATTCTCTCTCCTCCTCCTGCCTCTCCATTCTCCACCCCTCCCACAGGTTTATTTCTGAACTATTTGAGAATAGATTCCAGATTTCTCCCCTTAATACTTCAATGGATATTTCCCAAGAACACATCTGTTCTCTTACATAACCACAGTCTAGTGGTCAGATTGAGGGAATTGAATAATGATGAATACTCTTACCTATAGCTTATTTTCCAATTATGTCTACTATTCCAATAATGGCCTTTATAGGAAATTATTTTCCTGTTACAGGGATCACATATCCCATGCAGTTGTCCTGTCTGAAGTCTTTGATTTTATTCCCATTATTGCCTTTTATATTTTTCAGATAATAAGCGTTCTGTTAAATTTGGTCCATATATATTTATACACACAACCCACCGCCAGTCATTTTTAGGACGAGCTGCAAGCTCAGGTCCAAATGGCAAGCTCAGGAGTTGTCTGATGTGACTAGTTCCAGGAACTAAGAGACAGAGATGGTCAAGGTGACCTGCAGCTAATGGCAGGTACAGGGAGAGTCAGGGCAGGTGAGAGGGAGTGGCCAGGCCAGACCCCTCTGCTGGACTCCCTTCCGCTGGGCAAAGGTGATGGGTACCCCCGAAACAGCAAGGAAGCATTTCCCAGGCTGAGGGACAGAGGCTAGACTTGCATTTGAAAAATGCAGCTCTTGGCAAACATGTACACCCCAGATACAAACGCCCGCCTTCTTGCCCTTCTCTGGGGAGTTCCCACGTGTCTAACTGCACTTTGGTCCTTGTTCTAGGTGTGCTGGAAGAGGCCGAGTTTTACAACATCGCTTCTCTCGTGCGGCTGGTGAAGGAAAGGATACGGGACAACGAGAACAGAACTTCCCAAGTAATGGATTTTGCATTTTTAAGGGGGAACTACCATGTGCCCGGGTGTAGTTAGGAAAGGACCCGCCTTGCCCTCGGCGCCTGAGGTCTGTGTGGAGAACTGTCCACCTGCCGGGCAGGCAGCATATACTCCCCCAGACCGGTTCAGAACAAAAAAACAGAGGAGAAGAAATAACAAAGGAAACAAAACGGCCTCGTGTCCCTTTAGGAGAAATGGGGAGGTTGCAGCCACTCACCATATGGCAGGGGGAGGGCCCAAACCTGTTCTCGCGGGTAGAGCATCTGTCTCCCTCCCCGTCAGGACCAGGAAGGTCCTGCTTGCACCTGCTGGCTGCTCTTTGTCAGGACCAGCCTTCAGTGTGTGGCCACAGCACCTCCGACTCCTGCCAGCCGTCTGGAACCAGCCTCATGGTGTAGACTTTAAATGCTGCTTGTCCTACTGTGCTCCTGAGAAAGTAATATGAAGCTCCTCATTATGTTATGAAGTCTAGATTTTGGTATTAGCTCAGTAGATAGCAGTAACAAAATGGAACACAGTCTCCCACCTCGTTTGGGAAGGGAAGACAGAGAGCATACTTGGCTTGTTTTATGTCATGTCACCCGTCGTGTGTCTTAAGAGGCCACAGTAGCTTCCGTTAGGCCCTTGAGACTCTATGACCCGTAGAAGTTCCATGCCCTCAAGAAGCTGGAAATCTAGCAGGAAAAACACGCCCTCTTTCACATACGTAGGCTCTACTTTATTTATTTTTTTAAATATATATTTTATCGATTTTTTCAGAGAGCAAGGGAAAGGGATAGAGAGTTAGAAACTTCAATGAGAGAGAGACATCGATCAGTTGCCTCCTGCACACCTCCTACTGGGGATGTGCCCGAAACCAAGGTATGTGCCCTTGACCAGAATCGAACCTGGGACCTTTCAGTCCGCAGGCTGATGCTCTATCCACTGAGCCAAACCGGTTTCGGCTATGTAGGCTCTACTTTAAATACAACTACAGTAACAGGCAGGGGCAGATATGCCTCCTACCCCATCGGATTCAGTGGTGGAGGCTTCCTTGAGAACTAATCTGTTGCAACATAGAATTTTCCTGTGAGTAAGAAGAAGGCGGTACATTCTTTCCACAGTAAAAACAGTTCCTTGCTTCTTCTGTGTTTGACTTGACAGATCCATTTTCTGGCTCTGAGTGGATTATCTGAATGGAATAGCTGACCCCTGTGATAACAAATGATCTTTATCTCCAGCAGTTTTCGGAGGTGGAGAGACGGGCTTACTCATTTGGTTTCCATCCAGCTGAGGGCTGAAAGGCTTCTTTAATCTCAAAGATGAATTTCCAGTTGGTTTGCAGATTACCAGTGAAACAGGATCTGGTGTCACCACACTTTCTGCCACCTCATATTATATGTACAGGGCACCTTTCCCTGGTTAGAGATCCAAGAGCTTAGATATTCTGGAAGTTCTAACCCTCTCATCATGCGTGGTGTCTCTGCTGACCAGTCATTAGCATATGAAAGGCACTTACACTCAGGAGATTCCCAGGCCTTATTCTTTATTATTCCACGGTCTGAGCAGAATTTTACATCTTTCACTGTCCAGTAGCATGGCAGAGGGTAGAGGTAGCTGGAACATGTGTATGTGATGGTTCCTATTTCATGTTATTCCCACTGCCAATAAACCAAAGTATAATCTACATTTTCCAAATGAATGTGAGACACAAGCAACTTAGAAGAACATGGGGCTTTCTGTGTCCAGAGTAAGTTTACTCTATTTCCTGTTTAGGAAAACAGGGAATCTAAGAATATAATTCATCCTCTACCTTTGAGAATAATTTCCCCACTGACTCCTATCCCTGGCCCCTTGGGTGTTTTGGAGAAGTTTTCGCTGTAAAAGGGGACAGGTTGGCTGCCGAGAAAGTATTCCACGCAAACTCCTTCTCAGTGTTTGTTCTTTTAGCCTCACTGTTCGTGGTTGTCGCAGGGCCCCGTGAAGCACGTGTACCGAGTCCTGCAGTGCCAGGAAGAGGAGCTGACGCAGATGGTCTCCACCATGTCCGACGGCTGGAAGTTCGAACAGGTGTGTTCCTTAAGTAATGCAACCCCAGGGTCTCCCCGGGCGTCCACACTCCAAACACGGACCTCCAGAGCCAGGTACCAACCCAGGGGTTCGGTAGGGCCCCGTGTGATCCTGCCCAAAAGCACGGAAGAGAGAGCCACTCGGTGTGGATTGTTTGCTCGTAGAACCTCAGGAGTCGGGAGAACTGAGAATAGTATCTTGTCTCCCAGCTTTATAACCAGGGTTTCAATTTGATTGTGCTAGAGGGAGTCAGCCAGCTGGTTTGAGCTTGAAGTGCCTCTCTCTCTTTTTTTTTGTAATAGTTCATTGCAGTTTAGAGAGAGTGGAAGGCAGAAGAGAGAAACATCAGTGTGAGAGTGCAATATCGATGGCTGCCTCATGCATGCCCCCACCGGGCATGTGCCCCCAACTGGGAATTGAACCAGCAACCCTTCGGTGCACGAGACAGTGCCCAACCAACTGAGCCACACTGGCCGGGACTCCCTCTTTATTTCTCCCCCAGAGGGATTTTCTTCAGAAATGCGTGTTGACGCAGCTAGAATAATTCCCTAGAGAAGACTGGGGTTCACCAGTAACCCTTGCTTTGCTTGCTCCAAGGTCAGAACTTTATCACCCTGGGTATATGTGTCATCGGCAGAGAGCATGGTGAGCCGCAGAGATAGGAAAGGAATAAATGAATGGTTACCGTCCCTCACTGTGGATGCTGTTCTTGTAGCTTTGTGCCATTAGATGGCAGAATTGTTCAGTTCATCTACTTTCTTCAAACCATGGGGGCTGAGCGTGAACAGAATGACTATATTGTCATTTTCCTTGGATCATGCCAATTCCTATGTGGGCCAGTTGAACTGTTACCGTACTTACCTTCTCAGAACTTCCTTTTTGTGTCTCTGTCTTCAGAGCCAATCCTGGGTTTTTCCTCCCACAGGCCTCCCGCTGCAGAATCAGCTCTGCCTGTGGGTCCTCTAGTCTTGTCAGGTGTGGGTTGCAAAATGTTGCCATACTTCCACCCCAGAAGTGTTTCCCCAATTCAAGTCTCAAGCAGAGGATGTTATCAATACATGTTTAAAGTATTCTTTTTTTACTGTATTTTTGTTGATTTCAGAGCAGAAGGGAGAGGGGGAGAGAGATGATGAGAGAGGATCATTGATTAGCTGCCTCCTGCATGCCCCCTACTGGGGATTGAGCCCGCAATCTGGACATGTGCCCTTGACTGAAATGGAACCTGGGACCCTTAGTCCACAGGCCGACGCTCTATCCACTGAGCCAAGCCGGCGAGGGCTACAGTATTCTCACCCGTGTCCTTAGGAAGATCAGTGTGCTCCCAGTGACTATTCCATGATGAGGAGGTGAAGTCTGCTGCCTCTGGTTTCAGCTTCTCTGGTGAGGGGCGGTGGCAGCCTCGCTGATGAGTAACAGATCGGGGACCGGGGCCTGGAGGGTCCCGGAGCATTCTCCTTCCGCTGAAGAGGAGGGCCGCCGCCGTCCCCCGGAGGCGTGGCTTCTGTGGCACTTGGTGGTGGCAGGTCCCCGCGGGCTCACCATGTCCTTGTTTTATCAGCTCATCAACATCGGGTCTTCCTATAACTATGGGAACGAGGACCAGGCAGAGTTCCTCTGCGTCGTCTCCAGAGAACTGAACAATTCCACCAACGGCATCGTCATCGAGCCGAGTGAAAAGGCGAAGGTAAGAGGCCGCTGCGCCAGAGTCTGCGTGGACGCGTCTGCTCCCCGGGGGCCCTGTCTCATTCCTTCCCGACCCTTCTTGAGGCAGCCCGCGGTCCCCTTCACTTGGGTCTTTGGATTGCCGTCATTTAAATCAGGATTGATGAGCAGCGAGGGGCTAGAGAACCCAGAGAAAAGAGCGGCGTGTTGCCAGCCGCTGTGGAATGGGTGAGAAAGAAAGGCCTATCCCTCTAATGCCCCCAGGTCCGCATTCTGAGCCTCAGCTTTGGGAAGTACCATATGTCGCCATTATTCTTTGAAACTGTTCTTTTTTTTTTTATAAGATATTTTATTGATTTTTTACAGAGAGGAAGGGAGAGGGATAGAAAGTCAGAAACATCGATGAGAGGGAGACATCGATCAGCCGCCTCCTGCACGCCCCCTACTGGAGTTGTGCCCGCAACCAAGGTACATGCCCCCGAGCGGAATCGAACCCGGGACCTTTCAGTCTGCAAGCCGACGCTCTATCCACTGAGCCAAACCAGTCTCGGCGAAACTGTTCTTTTTCTTCCTGCCTCGAGAAGAAAGGCGTTAGGTTACCTCTGTGGCTTAAGTTACTGGAAAAGTGTTGTACACAGTTACCTTTTCCCTCCAGCGGGGCCCCCCGAAACACAGACACACACTTGTAAGTCGCCCCCATGTGGTGTGCCTGACCCGTTCCCTGGAGCTGGGAGAAGTGGTCCCCGCCTCGGTCAGCTAGTCTCCAACCAGAGTGCTTTAGGGAGGGGGGGCTGTGGTCCTGCCTTCCTTTCTGCGTAACGGATTATGGTGCTGCTGGCTGGGGCCAGTGCAAAGCGGTGGGGCTCCTTGCTTTTCAGCAGTCAGCTTAGCCACCGAGCCAAAGCACCCTGCATCCGGAGTCCAAGCCTCAGCCCTCCCCCCCTTCCACTTCCAGATTCTTCAGGAGAGAGGATCCCGGATGTAAACGCCAGAATCCTGAACATCGAGAGCGACCCGGCAGAGCGCCTCCGGAAGTCCAGTCTCGCTCCTTCCTGTACAGTAACAGCTCCTGCAAAGCCAAGCCGAGCCTGGCCCCCCGTGGAGAGCGTTCTGGTCAAACCAAAGGAACCCGAAGACGGGCGTCACTTCCGGCTGCAGAAGACCTTTCCAGAAACCTGCTTTGTGTTCCCAGCCAGCGTGCTAACCAACCTTTCCCACCGCACCTCTGGGCTGGGCTCCCGGGGGGAGCCGGGCCCGGGGAGGGGAGAGGAAGCCTGCCCCCGGCCGGGCCTGCGCTTCAGGGGAGCGGAGCAGTGACGGGGCTGTCCCCGAGCTGTGCCCGGCTTTCCCCCCGGGGTGGGCCGAGGTGGCGCCGGCACCAGCCACTCCGGAACCATCTTCCCCCCCTTCCGCGCACCGCACACTAATGTAGCTGACGCAGAGGAGTCTCACTCCCACTTGCCGAACCGAACTGAGGGTTCTGACACACGATGGAGTACCCCGCATTCCTATGAACTAAGCCTCTCCGAGGAAAGGGAGGATGGGGCGTCCTTGCTTGTAGTTGGAGGCTGGGGTTGCTGCTCGGGGTTTGCCCCGTTTGTCCCCGGAAACCCGGGCCGGCCAGGCGGCTCGCTTGCTTGCCAGGAAGAGGTCGGAGGCAGGCGCAGTCTGCGCCCGGTGAGACTGGCAGCTGGGAGCGGGGGGCAGCCTTCTCTTCCCCTCCCCGGGCCCCCTTCCTTCCTGGACTCGTTCAACTGGATAAAGGGGCTTGGGACCCCCTGGTGGCTTGGGCCGGGGTGGCCGTTTCTTTAAGAGTTGCCAAATGCGTCCTGTCACGGTGTCCAAAGTGTGATGTCTGTGATCGTCTCTGGAAATGCCTTGACCGAACATGTAATACCTGTTTGTGTCTCTCTTGGTCGCTCACTTGGGCAGCCTTGTCGGCGACCCCACACCTCCCCGCTAGAGTGTCTGCGTTTGCTGGGCGGCCTGAGGACTCCCCATCCCCGCACGGCACCCTCACTTCTTTCCATGGGGTGCCATGCCCTTGAGGACCAAACGCTTGTTTGCCCGGGGGGAGCTGAGCTGTGGCCACAGAGCTGGTGCCAGACCCCCTCTCAGCGCTGAGTCTTAGCACCCGTGAGTGCATGGGGGCCGGAAGCCTTGCTTTCCCCTGCTGATCCTCAGAGTGTGGCAGGGGGGGCCAGAGACGGGGAGGGGGCCTTGAGAACCCCCATCTATAAGCCCCCACCAGCCAGTCACTTCTGATTTGTTTAAAGTGGAGGTTCCTTCCGCTCCGCAGCTCAACTGCTTGCTGGGGGCCCGGGGTCGTGACCTGTGGATGTGAATGCAGACTGTGCCCAATGTCTTCTGAGCTTGTGATCTGCGCATGCCCAGAATTCTCCCTCTGCCCTTATTTCTCGGGGGAAAGTAGGATAGACAGTGTGTCTGCCGACAGACCAGGCTGCACGCCAGCCTGAGGTGCGTATTGGCACCCCGAAGTCTGGCAGGCGCCCAGTATTTTCACAGCTGTGACATGTCGAGGAACTTCTGCCGACAGCAAAAGCCGTCACCTTTCAGAGAGATCGTAGGCCTCCATCCTGTCATCATCTGTCAGGAGAAAAGGTTTAACTGTGTCAGGGAAAAGCGGCTCGGACAGGACAGGACTGGACTGGAGGAGGTCTGTCTGCACAACTGGAATAAGGAACCTCAAGTGAAAGGAGGGATGCGCCCCATGAGACGTGCTTTCCTGGGCGCTGGTGAGCTGGTGGCCAGCCTGGTCCCAGGCCCCGAGGAGGAGGAGGAGGCGGAGGCAGGCCCGGCAGCCCCTGGGAACGCATTTCTCGCAGAAACCCTGCAAGGACTGCCGAACTGCTGCGTGCCGAGATGCCGCCTAAGTGACCCCTCTGACCTCCTCGGGGGGTGGCTTTCACCAAGCTCCCCTCCTCCTGGCAGCCCGTGACCCTGTAAGTGGCTCCCGCGCTCCAGGCATCTCAGATGATTTGTTTCTTAGAGTTTCTGGAAAAGTATTTCACCCAAACCCTTTATGAGCCAAGTGGGTATTTTTCTTAAAAGCCTTCTCCCCCTGGTAGAGTCCGACTAATCCAGAGAGGGGTCTGGCCATTGACCTGGGGGTGTCACATGACCAATGGGGAGTGTCTTCCTGCTTCGTTCTCTGCCCAGGTCTGTGGCCACAGGCCAGGCCCAGGGAGCGGCTGACCTCCAAGTGACAGTCGTAGCTTGTCATGTCCTCAGAACTGCTCTTTGCCCTTGGCAATGAGTGGGGGCCCAGCCACTCCAGAAGGACTTCGTCCCCGCGGTTGTAGCTGATCTCAGGGGTGTCAGGAGGAAGGGACAGCTGCTGAGGGGGGCGGGCGGAGAGGACACCCACACCCCGCAGCGTGGCCTTCGATCCAGACATTAGGGACCATGCCCGTCACCTGTGGGTGCCCTTTATGACCGAGTGTTTGAAGAGTCGGAAATGGTGTGACCTTTTCCTTTTTTTCTTTTGGTCAATAAACTCATGGAACAAACTGCTGAATCCGAGACCTTTGGTGTGTGTTTTCCAATGTCGCCAGCTCCTGCGTCCACCGTCACCATCATGCTTCTCCAAGTTCGCCCTCTCTGGAGGGGAACCTCACCTCTTCCAGCCGGGCCCCCCACAAAGGCCTGAGTTCTCCTGCTGCCAAACTGCCCAAGGGGGTGCTGGGCCTCCTTCCTCCCCACTTTGGTTTTCCTGAGTCTGAAAGGACTCAGTGCTGAGAACCAGAAGGAGGGACAGATGGGCTACCCACGGAGCTGGGGAGAGACAGGGGGAGGAGTATGAGCTGTTTCTGTGGTGTTTCTTTCCGTTTGTTTTTATTTATTCCAGAGAGAAGAAGGGAGAGGGAGAGAGAGAAACATCAATGAGAGGGAAACATTGACCGGCTGCCTCCTGCACGCCCCCTAGGGAGGATGGAGCCCTCAACCTAGGCATGCGCCCTGACTGAGATTGAACTTGACCTCTTGGTTCATGGGGATGATGCTCAACCACTGAGCCACACGGGCCGGGTGAGATGCTTACTAAGGGAAAAAGTCCTCCTGGAAGAGGTTAAGTGGCTAGGTAGCCCATTTTCTCTGCAAGGTAGAGGGTAAGAAAGGTGAGGACCCTCACTCTAGGCACAGGCAGGGCGTGGGATCCTCAAAAGGCCTTGGTCTTCCCCCTCCTACCCCCCAACAGGGAGACAACTGTACACAAAGGTCAAGAACAAGGTACAAGGTGGTGTCAGCCAGGGTCCAACGAGAGGGAGACCCCAGGGGTTAACAGGTTGTGGGGAAAGGAAAGGGCCTAGGGACACACGGAGATGTCCAAGATGTGGCGATTACAAGACGCGCCCGGGCCCAGGAGCAGAGGGGAGAAGATGGGGTTACGAAAAGGGGGTGCCGCCGTCCCGGGGCTCAGGAAAGCGGGGTCTAATGGTGGAGACACACAAAGGACACACTCACTGCTGGGGCTGCCCCGCGGCCAGGAGAAGCTGCAGTGCTGCGGCTGCTCAGCTGGTGGGACACCATCCCAGGCACCAAGAGGTTGAGGGTTCGGGCACATCCCTAGGTTGTGGGTTCGATCCCTAGGTTGTTGGGGCAAGTATGGGAGGCCACCCGATGGATGTTTCTCACATCGATGGTTCTGTCTCCCTTCCTCTCTCTGAAAGCCAACATATCTCCGGTGAGGATTAAAAAAATACATAGCTGAGACCGGTTTGGCTCAGTGGATAGAGCGTCGGCCTGCGGACTGAAAGGTCCCAGGTTCAATTCCGGTCAAGGGCATGTACCTTGCTTGCAGGCACACCTCCAGTGGGGGGCGTACAGGAGGCGGCTGATCGATGTCTCTCTCTCCTCGATGTTTCTGACTTTCTATCCCTCTCCCTTCCTCTCTGTTAAAAATCAATAAAATATATTTTTAAAAATTTGAAAAAAATAAAAATAAAAAAATACCTAAATAATAATAAGCATCATCTCCATGAACCAAGAGGTCAAGTTCAATCTCAGGGCACATGCCTAGGTTGCGGGCTCCATCCCCAGTAGAGGCCGTGCAGGAGGCAGCCGGTCAATGTTTCTCTCTCATTGACGTTTCTCTCTCCCCCTCTCCCTTCTCTCTGAAATAAATAAAAACAAATGAAAAGGAAAACCACAAAAACACCTTATTTCCTCTCCCCAGCAGGAGGCAGCACAGTGCCAACAGTCATTGTCCTGGGGATCTGAGTCACCCCTGTTTCTGAGCCACGTAAATTGCTCCTCACACTGGCAGGGTGGGTGAGAGAACAGTGTTTATGATGGGCAGTTCCAGCCCTGTGGTTACTCCAGGTCCCATGGTTAGGCTGCAGGAGCTGTATCTCAGAAGGAAAAGAGTTAATTTGCAGAAGAAGGCGAGGATCTACTCCAAAACCCTGGCGTTCTGCCTGCGGATGCTTCAGGGGGGGCTTGCTGGCGCCTCGGGCAGCACCAGCGCCCGGAACAGATCACTGAGCGTGGTCGCCAGCTACCCTTTCAGCAAGAATCACACGGCACATTTTCATCGGGAAAGCTTCCACTGGAGGGAACTGTTACTCCGTTAAGCCAGCTTAATTCCATGGTCGGTTTTCTATGCAATTAAGTGGCTTCCAAATTTTCTGTTTTCATTTTACGTAAAAATATTTTCATGAAGGCCCAGCCAGTTTGGCTCAGTGGTTGAGCATCGACCTATGAACCAGAAGGTCACAGTTCGATTCCCGGTCAGAGCACATGCCCAGGTTTTGGGCTTGATCCCCAGTGCGGGGTGTGCAGGAGGCAGCTGAATGATGTTTCTCTTTCATTGATATTTCTCTCTATCCCTCTCCCTTTCTCTCTCTCTCTCTCAAATCAGTAAAACAGGCCAGTCAGCATATCTCGGTGGTTGAGCATAGACCTATGAACTGGGAGGTCATGGTTCAATTCCGGTCAGGGGCACATATCTTGGTTGCGGGCACATCCTCAGTGGGGGTAATGCAGGAGGCGGCTGATCAATGTCTCTCTCTCATCGATGTTTCTGACTCTGTCCCTCTCCCTTCCTCTCTGTAAGAAATAAATAAAATATACTTTTTTTTTAATCTTTTTTTTTAATATTTTTTATTGATTATTCACAGAGAGGAAGGGAGAGGGATAGAAAGTCAAACATCGATGAGAGAGAGACATTGATCAGCTGCCTCCTGTATGCCCCGCACTGGAGATGTGCCCGCAAGCAAGGTACATGCCCCCGACCGGAATCGAACCTGGGACCTTTCAGTCCGTAGGCCGACGCTCTATCTGCTAAGCCAAACCGGTCTCGGCTAAAATATACTTTTTTAAAAAATTAAAAAAATAAAGAAATATCATCTCCTACCACAACCCTGCTGATTCACCAGAGAAGAACCACGGTCCAGAGAGATTTAACAAATCGCCCAAATTCCTGCCGCCACTGAGTTGCCATTTCCGCCCTGGGGCTCGTCACGAGTCCCTTCATTAAGGCCCCCGCCAGTGGCCGCAGGTGCGGCAGCAGCTCTGCCTCCGGGGACAGGCAGAGTGCAGCGGCACCGCACAGGCCCAGCGGTATACCTTCCCCGCTGACGTCACAAGCAGGGTGCTGGGGCTGGTCCTGCGGGGATTGTGACGTCAGGAAGCCAAACTGAAGACAGTCAGAGGGCCAGCCAGACGGGGAGACTACAAAACACAGCCGACCGACGGGAAAGGTGAGAGGGTGGTCGTCGGACCCAGAGAGACGAAAGGGTGGGGTGGAGGCCCACTGGACTGATGGGGACCCTGCCAGCGGCTGGTGAAATGGGACCAGGGGCCAGGGCCCTGCACCTGAGTGCCCACGGGTTCTCTCCCCTCCTGACAGGGCAGCCACGCCCCTGGCGCTCCCCGACATGCAGAGAGTTTCACGTAAGTACCTGTGCTGCCTGCCTTGCTTCCGATGGGCCCCTGTCCCTTGTCACGTGACTGCTCTCTGCCCTCCACCCTCTGGTCCGGGACTTGTTCCAGGAATTAGGGCAGCGGTTCTCAACCTGTGGGTCACGACCCCTTTGGGAGTCGAACGACCCTTTCACAGGGGTCGCCTAAGACCATCAGAAAACACCTATTTCCCATGGTCTTAGGAACCAACACACCGCTCCTCGGTGTAGCAAAACGTAGCCATGTAGTTTACTGTTGTCCTATGAAGACGGTTACCCATGCTACACCACGATTCAAGACAACATTTCATTAGTTTGTCATGAGAAATAAATATTTCACAATATATAATCACATATTGTTTTTGTGATTCATCCCTATGCTTTAATGATGTTCAATTTGTAACAATGAAAATACATCCTGCCTGTCAGATATTTACATGACAGTTCATAACAGTAGCAAAATGACAGTGATGAAGTAGCCACGGAAATAATGTTATGGTTGGGGGTCACCACCACATGAGGAGCTGTCTTAAAGGGTCGCGGCACTAGGAAGGTTGAGAACCGCTGAATTAGGGGCCAGGAGAACACAATCCCCAGCCGCTGTCCACGCTCTGGGTGGACTGATGGCACGGTCCCTGTCCCCCATGGGCAGACAGCTGCTGCTCAGAGGGGTGCGGTACCCCCCCCCATAAGGCCCCCTGACTTTGCTCCGTCTCCCCAGCGCCAGGCCAGGACCACGTCCCGGCCCCGCAGGCCCCGGGCCAGCCCCCCAGACCCCCGTCGGGCCAGCTCCCGCTGAGGAACAGCAGCGGCCTCTGCAAGTACGAGGACCAGGCGCTCTGCCCCATCTGCCTGGAGGTGCTGCGCGGCCCCGTCACCACGGCCTGCGGCCACAACTTCTGCATGGCCTGCCTCCAGGGCTTCTGGGACCACCAGGTGGCCCTGGGCGAGACCCTCTACTGCCCCCAGTGCCGCCAGAGCTTCGCCTCCAGGCCGCGCCTCTGCAAGAACGTCACGCTGGAGGAGATGGTGGCCTGCTTCGCCCAGGCCTCCATCCCGCCCGCGGCCTCCCCGTGGAAGCTGGCCGGGCCCCGCGACGTGCCCTGCGACTTCTGCGGCCCCCAGAAGCGCCGGGCCGGCAAGTCGTGCCTGCAGTGCATGGCCTCGCTGTGCGACAAGCACCTGCGCAGCCACTCGGAGGACCCCGTGTTCCGCGACCACCAGCTGCTGGAGCCGCTGTGGGACTTCGAGAGCTGCCTGTGCCGCAAGCACCGCCAGCCGCGGGGCCTGTACTGCCGCACGGAGGGCTGCTGCGTGTGCGGGGCCTGCCTGCTGGAGGAGCACCGCAACCACGACATCATCCCGCTGCAGGAGGAGCGCGCCCGCCGCGAGGTGAGGCTGGGGGGGGGGGGGGCCCCGGGGGGCGGAGTCTTGCCCTGAAGGTGAAAGTCTTTCCCACGCCCCTCCCCCGGTTCCACCCCGCCACCGCCACACACCTTTACCAACCCCCACGCCCCAGGAAAATTCTGCAGCCTTTAAAGTGTGGCCTAGCCGAAACCGGTGTGGCTCAGTGGATAGGGCGTCGGCCTGCGGACTGAAGGGTCCCAGGTTTGATTCTGGTCAAGGGCATGGACCTTGGTTGTGGGCACATCCCCAGTGGGCGGTGTGCAGGAGGCGGTTGATCGATGTCTCTCTCATTGATGTTTCTAACTATCCCTCTCCCTTCCTCTCTGTAAAAAATCAATAAAATATATTCTAAAAAATAAATATAAATAAAAAGATATATTTAAAAAATAAAGTGTGGCCGAGAGGGTCATGCGTGACATGAAACAGTGCTGGCCAGTCAAGTGACGAAGGATCCAACATGGTCTGTATGAACCCTGTGGGTTTGGGGTGTTTTTTTGTTTGTTTGTTTGTTTTGCACCAAACGAAAGGAAAGGCTGAAAGAAAAGATACAAAACTGCAAACATTGAAACCCGTGTGGCTCAGTGGATAGAGCGTCGGCCTGTGGACTGAAAGGTCCCAGGTTCGATTCGGGTCAAGGGCATGTATCTTGGTGGCGGGCACATCCCCAGTGAGGGACGTGCAGGAGGCGGCTGATCGATGTCCCTCTCTCCTCGGTGTTTCTAACTCTCTATCCCTCTCCCTTCCTCTCTGTAAAAAAATCAATAAAATAGATTTAAAAAAACAAAACAAAAACAAAACTGCAAACGTGACGTCCGTCTGTGGGAGGACGTTCTATCAGCATAGCCTGCCACAGGCTATTCCAACACGGCCACGGCCCACGGTCCGAGGAGCCGGTGCCGCAAGGCGAGCCAGTTCCTCCCGCTCGTGATGAGCTGACACCGCTCCTTGGCGAGACTGTCTCCGCGAGGGGGCAGCGGGGTGACGCACCGGCTGGCACGGGCTTCTCGCCTTGCTGCGGGTCGGCAGCGGGCCCTGGACAGGCGCTGGGAATAGCGCGGGTACCGGTGACCCAGCCTGAGGCGGGCACCCGGCAGCGGGGACCCCAGGCTCACGTAGAAGGACGGAGCCTGGCCGTGCGCCCCCTCAGGAGCCCAGGGCTCCCCACCGGATGTGCCCTTTTGGACCCCCTGCCTCCCGGGCCTCTGACGCCACTGACCCCTCCACAACCCCTTCTTGGGACCTGAAACCCGAAGGTCGTTAACTGTCAGAAGCAGAGAATCTGACTCCTAAAAACGGGGAGAGACCTAGGGCAGGGTGGTGGGCCCTCAGCTGGCGCCCCTTCAGCTCTGCTCTTTCTCATCCTCATCCTCATCTTCATCCTCTTGACACCTCTATGGGATGTAAGAGGGGTAGCTTTTCAGGGCTTGAATGTGGGGCTGCTGGCAGAAGGCTTCTCCTAGGCGCCCCCTCAATCAGGGGCCCTCTCCTCCACTCACCCTGTCACCCAGGTGGAGTTGCGGCAGGTCCAGGCCAACTTGGAGAACCAGATGCTCATGATCACTTCCGACAGCCAGAAGCACCGCGAGCAGGTGGCCTTTCTCCTGGTAAGATTGCCCCCACCCCACCCCCATCCCACCCCCAGGCCCAGACTTCCGGAGCGCCCTGGTTCAGGGGAGGGGACTCTGAGGGCTTGGCGTGGCTGGGGTGGGGGATAGGTGGACAGGCAGGACCCTAGGTGGGCTGGGGATCATGGCAAGGGTGGAGCTCAGCTTTTTTTTTTTAATATATTTTATTGATTTTTTACAGAGAGGAAGGAAGAGGGATAGAGAGTGAGAAACATCGATGAGAGAGACATCAATCAGCTGCCTCCTGCACGCCCCCCACTGGAGATGTGCCCACAAGCAAGGTACATGCCCCCGACCGGAATCGAACCTGGGACCTTTCAATCCGCAGGCCGACGCTCTATCCACTGAGCCAAACCGGTCTCGGCTGGAGCTCAACTCTTGACTGATCTGGCTCAGCTGATAGAACATCCGCCTCCGGACTGCAAGGTCCCAGGTTCGATTCCGGGCAAGGGCATGTATTCTGGTTGCGGGCATGTTCCCAGTGTGGGGCGTGCAGGAGGCAGCTGATGGATGTTTCTCTCTCATCGATGTTTCTAACTCTCTATCCCTCTTCCTTCCTCTCTGTAAAAAATCAATAAAATATATTTTAAAAAGAGGGGGTGGAGCTCAGAGATGCCTCTCCATGCACCCTCCCCCCTGCACCCCCAGAAACTGATCCAGACCATGCGAGACGAGGTGCACTCCTGCTTCGCGGGGATCGTCCAGGAGATGAAGCAGCTGCAGATGAAGGTCCTGGACTTTGTGGACAAAGAGGAGGCCGCCGCCCTGGAGCAGCTGGGCAGCTCCATCCAGCAGAGCCACAACTGGCTCCTGAAGCTGGAGGCGGACAGCATCTGGCTGCGCACCCTGCTCACCAACCCCAACGACCAGCAGTTTCTGCAGGCAAGCCCCCCCCGCCCCCCACCCCGCGCCAGGCCCAGGCACGCCTCCCTTCCTCCAGCACAGACACACCGTCCGTCACCGGTCCACGCCCTGCCTCCCGGCTCATCCGTCCTGAGATTACCCCACACCCCTCTCCTCCCCTCAGCACCCGGCCTGACCCCACCATTCCTGCCTTCCCTTCCCTGGAACAGATGGGTGTACCCTGGGGTTCTGGGCAGCTGACCGGCTAAGTCCGTGGTCGGCAAACTGCGGTTCTCGAGTCACAGGCGGCTCTTTGGCCCCTTGAGTGTTGGTGGCTCTTCCACAAAATACCACTGCCCGGGCGAGTCTGTGTTGAAGAAGTGGCGTTAGAAGAAGTTTAAGTTTAAAAAAATGTGGCTCTCCAAAGAAATCTCCATCGTGGTCCTGCTGATATTTGGCTCTGGGGACGAATGAGTTTGCCGACCGCTGGTCTATGTTTCTCCACTCGCCCCCAGGCAGGGCTGGAAGTGAGACAGAACAATCTACGGAGCCCGGGTTGAAATCCCATTTCCTTTTTTTTCCTTTTCAATATATTTTATTGATTTTTTACAGAGAGGGAGGGAGAGGGATAGAGAGTTAGAAACATCGATGAGAGACATCGATCAGCCCCCTCCTGCACGCCCCCTACTGGGGATGTGCCTGCCACCAAGGTCCATGCCCTTGACGGGAACCGAACCCAGGACCCTTCAGTCCGCAGGCCAATGCTCTATCCACCGAGCCACACCGGTTTGGGATGAAATCCCATTTCTTTCCTCCGCCCTGGCCGGGCGCCACAGCCTGGCTGGGAGCTGCTGCAGGGGGCCCCCAGGCAGGGGAGCGGGTGGGGTCAGGTGAAGGTTGGGGGGCAGCCTTCTCTCTGGACGGGGCTGGGGCTGCCCCCCAACCCGGTGCTTGGAACCCCTAGCACAGTTCTCCTTCCAGCGGCCATCGCACGCAGAGCAGATTTCTAGGGCTGCTCCTCCTCTGCCCCCCCTCTCACATCCCCCAACACACACACACACTCCAGGAAGCATTTGGCCAGGCTTCTCACTAAGCAGCTGAAGGCTGCCAGCTCTGTTTTCTAAAAATCGCTCTGATGCGCCGGGCCAGGCCTTTGGCAAAGCCCTAAGCGCCGATGTCCAAGGCTGGGACCTGGGGAGGGCGATGCCAGGGCTGGCGAGCCGCCTGCCCCACGCTCTGGGCACCACCGCGCCCCTGCAGAGGCAGGGACCCCTGGCATCTGCTCGGGCCTCGGTGGAAGGTGGTACCACCCCCTGTCGCCGCCCCTCCCCGCCTGCAGGAGTTCCCCAGGCTCAAGAACTTCCAAGACTGCATGGAACCGCTCCTGGGCACCAGCTGGGAGGAGAAGCAGAGCTTCCTGCAGCTGCCCCAGACCCTGGCAGAGCTCCGGAGCCGGCTGGTGGGCATGGGGCTCGGCTTCATCAACCAGCTGCTCCTGCAAGGTCAGTGCCTGTGGCCGGGGCCCCGGCCACCCCGCTGCACCCTGGGGCAGGGGCCGCCCTGCAGGGCAGCAGCTGGGGTGGTTCCGGGCGTCGTAAGGGGGCCCTGCCGGCCCGGGTGCACCTTCCTCCGGGGACGCGGCCTCCTCCTCCTCCGGGAAGCCCACGGCTCTGCGGAAGGAAGCTGGGCTGGCAGGGTCCTTAGCAGAGCCCCCACTATCCGCAGGCATTAAAATGAGCTCCTACGAGGTGCTGCCCCCCACCGTGGACAGGAAGACACTTCTCAAGTGTGAGTCCTCAGGCCTGGGGTCCAGCCTCAGGGGGGGAGGGAGGGAGCAGGGCCCCGAGGTGCGGCGACTTCCCCAGCCCCGCCTCTGCTCGGGCCAGGGTTCCAGAGAGACGCCTGCTCTCTCCTGCCTGGGGCTGGGCACTGGCCTGTCACTCCGAGGGCCTGATAGGAAAGAAAAGACTCTGTCCTGTCCTACTTTAGGGGGTGCAGGGGGGGTGGCAAGGCCTCACCTACTGTCCAGAGGCCCTTCAGCCGTCCCTGCCCTGCTGTTGCCCCACCTCTGTCCTCCTCCGGGGGCCTGACCACCCCCCTGGGCTTTAGCCAAGCCAGCTGGCAGCCCCTGATCGTGTCTTCCTCACCCTCCTTTCCCACTCCACCTTCCCACCGCCTCCCTCTCCCGGGCTGGGCGGGGGGCCCAATCCCAAGGACTTCCCTGCGTCTCCAGGGTCAGGGTTGCCCGGTCCTTGGTGACCCCTCCCTCTGAGTGACCCCATCTGAGAGTCCTCGACACCCGCCGCCCTCAGTTCCACTCTCGTGCATCCTGAATAATAAAGAGGGAGGTTATGTCAGGGTCTGGTGAGGGCACGGAAGAGCCTCAGCACTCAGTGCTTCTAGAAAGGGGGACCTTGGGCCCTGGCCGGGGTGGGCTCCGCTGGTTGGGTGTCATCTGGTGCACCACGAGGTTGTCGGTCAAGGGCACACGTCCCTTGACGTGTTGCGGGCTTGGTCCCCAGCTGGTGGGGAGCAGGCAGGAGGCGGCCGATGGATGCACTCCCACATTGATGCTTCTCTCCCTCTCCTTCTCCCTTCCTCTTTCTCTAAATATCAATAAACCATTCTTTATTTTTTTAAATATATTTTTATTGATTTTTTTACAGAGAGGAAGGGAGAGGGATAGAGAGTTAGAAACATCAATGAGAAAGAGAGACATCGATTAGCCACCTCCTGCACACCTCCTACTGGGGATGTGCCCGCCACCAAGGTCCATGCCCTTGACCGGAATCAAACCCAGGACCCTTCAGTCCGCAGGCCAACGCTCCATCCACTGAGCTAAACCGGTTTTGGCAATAAACTATTCTTTTAAAAATAAAAATTATAGCCGAAACCGGTTTGGCTCAGTGGATAGAGCGTCGGCCTGCGGACTGAAGGGTCCCAGGTTCAATTCTGGTCAAGGGCATGTACTTTGGTGGCAGGCACATCCCCAGTGGGGGGGCGTGCAGGAGGCGGCTGATTGACATCTCTCTCTCATCGATGTTTCTGACTGCATCCCTCTTCCTTCCTCTCTGTAAAAAATCAATAAAACATATTTAAAAAATAAAAATAAAAATTATAGCCGAGACCGGTTTGGCTCAGTGGATAGAGCGTCGGCTTGCAGACTGAAAGATCCCAGGTTCGATGCCGGTCGGGGGCATGTGCCTTGCTTGCGGGCACATCTCCACTGTGGGGCGTGCAGGAGGCGGCTGATCGATGTCTCTCTCTCATCGATGTTTCTGACTTTCTATCTCTCTCCCTTCCTCTCTGTAAAAAATCAATAAAATATTTAGAAATAGATAAATAGCCGAGACCGGTTTGGCTCAGTGGATAGAGCGTCGGCCTGCGGACTGAAGGATCCCAGGTTCGATTCCGGTCGGGAGCGTGTGTACCTTGCTTGCGGGCACGTCTCCACTGTGGGGCGTGCAGGAGGCGGCTGATCGATGTCTCTCTCTCATTGATGTTTCTGACTTTCTCTCTCTCCCTTCCTCTCTGTAAAGAATCAATAAAATATTTAAAATAGATAAATAAATAAATAATAAAAATTATATATACGTGTGTGGAGAGGAGAGAGAGAGAGAGAGAGAGAGAAAGAGAGAGAGGGAGAGAGACACGCTGGGCCTTGGGAGCACACCCATCTCCCCCTCTGTCTCTGCACATCTCCAGCTCCCCACTACCAGTTGGGGACTTTAGGGGGCTGGAGGGCCACTCCCAGGAGCTGGGGGAAGCAATGAGGTCCTCAGCCATTGCGGGGTGAGGGGAGGGGACCCTGACCCCCCCCACACACCCCGGCTCCTGACCCTCCCCTCTCCCCTCCCCTCCTCTCCCCTCCTCCCCCCCAGGCTACTGCAACCTCAAGTTCGACCCGGCCTCGGCCAGCGAGGAGCTGTTCCTGTTCAAGGAGACGCACTCGGTGCTGAACCTGGGGGTGCTGCTGGAGCCGCTGCCCCGCGGCGGCGGCCCGCTGCCCGGCTTCCGCCAGTGGCCGCAGGTGCTGTGCTCGCGCGGCCTGGCCGAGGGCCGCCACTACTGGGAGGCCGAGGTGCCGGACGCCTGGGTGTGCCTGGGGGTCACCTACCGCCGCAGCCCCGCGCCCCGCGGCCGCCCGCGCGGCAGCCTCGTGTACCTGCTGGGCCGCAACGCCGACTCGTGGTGCCTGGAGTGGGACTCGCTGCGCCTCTCCGCGTGGCACGACAACGCGCAGACGGCGCTGCGCGGCGGCTACCACCGCACGCTGGGCGTGGCGCTGGACTGCGCCGCCGGCTGCCTGTCCTTCTACGGCGTGGCCGGCGGCGTGAGCCTGCTCTACCGCTTCCTCGCCTCCTTCCTGGAGCCGCTCTACCCCGCCGTCATGGTCAGCAGCGGCGCCCTGGTCACGCTCAAGCAGGTGTAGGTGGTGGAGGAGCAGCTGGACTGGAGCGCTGGAGGGAGACTGGGGGTGGGGGGGGATAGGGAGGAGGATGGAGAGGTCCCCCCCCCCGCCCTGGCTGGAGGTGGAGGGGTGAGCAAGCCACCTTGTCACCCTGGCAGAGAGCTGAGTGAGGGGTGACCCAGACCAACTGGATTTGCAAAAAAAAAACAAAACCTGAAATCAACCCATGGGGCCCTGCAGAGGCCAAAGCGTGCCAGTTGCTGCTTGAAATCCATAGCAATGCACAGTGCAAGGCGGAGAGGAGAGAGGGTGCCAGGAGGAGGAGGAGGAGGAACTGCAGAACCAGCCTGGTGGGGGGTGGGGGGGGATCAGGGCGGGCTTCCTGGAGGAGGTGGCATGTCAGCTGCTCTCGGGCTCTCAGAGATGTCCAGTCGTCCAGGGAAACAGGGCACGGGCAGAGCCGCCTGTCCGTCCCCCACAGCCACAGGAGAAGGGCTCTGGGCCAAGAGAGACCGTCCCTGGGACTCCGGCCTTGGTTCTCCAGGCTGGTCCTGGCCACTCGGCACCAGGGACCTGTCCTTAACGGCCGTGCGGCCTGAGCGTGGGTGGGGCTCAGGCCGGGGTGGCCAGGCGGAGAGGTGGCAGCTCACAGTGGGGTAAAGGGTGTTCTTTCTTTTTTTAAAGAATATATTGATTTTTTGCAGAGAGGGAGGGAGAGAAATAGAGAGTCAGAAACATCGATGAGAGAGAAACCTTGATCAGCTGCTTCCTGCACGCCCCACAGTGGGGATGTGCCCGCAACCAAGGTACATGCCCTTGACCGGAATCGAACCCGGGACCCTTCAGTCCGCAGGCCAACGCTCTTTTCGCTGAGCCGCACCAGCTTCGGCTAGGGGGTATTCTTTCTGAGTTATTGGCTTCACTGCAGGCTAGAGGTCAAGGCGAGGCACCCAGGCCCCTCTCAACCCCAAAGGCAGAGACAGGCCCCTGATCCTCCTGCCCAGAGCTGAGCGTCTCCCACGGCTGCTGTTGCATAGTCCAGGGGGGCTGTGGATGGATCTGAGGCCTCCCAGGGTGGGCAAACCCTAAACATCTGCACCCTCCTCCTGAGGCTGCCAGCCTCCTCAGCTGGGCCTCTGTCACCCCGCCTGCCCAGCAGGGTGTGTGCTGCCGGCGAGGCGGGACCCTGGCCGGGTCACCGGCAGGAGCGGGCCTGGGGCCTGGGCCCCCCTGCAGAAGCCGCCTCCGAATTTCCAGCCTCAACCAGTCACTTGTTCCTGTGAGGGCTCTCGGGGGGTTAATGATTGGCTCTGAAGAGGACATGAGGCAAGTCACAGGAGGAGCTCCTTCGGGCCCCCGGGGCCTGTTCTCTGTTCTGAGGAAGTCAGTGACCCCCACTTCTCGGTCGGAGCTGGCTGGAGCAGGCTGCGGGCGTGCTCTGTGGCCTGGCAGGGTGGGGCTCCCCGCAGCTCCTCTGAGCAGCCGTGGCTGGGGTCTCCCGCTGACCCTCCTCCCGGCACCGATTCCAGCCACTTTCCCCGGGGCCGCACCTGGTGATGGTAGGAAGGAAAGCTAAACCTTTCCCCGACGTTCAGGACAAACCTTTCCCACCAAAATGCCTAGATCTCGCCTCTCCACCCCCCAATCTTCACTGTCCCCGCTCCAAGCGGCTGCAGCCTCTGCATCACAGCGTGGAGGCTAGGAGTGCGGAGGAAGTGGATGTGTGGCTTCAGGCCAGCAGTTCTCAACCTGTGGGTCGCGACCCCTTTGGGGGTCCATCGACCCCATCACAGGGGTCACCTAAGACCATCAGAAAACACAGATATTTACATTAGGATTCACAACAGTAGCAAAATTACTGTTAGGAAGTAGCAACGAAAATAATTTTATGGTTGGGGGTCACCACCACATGGGGAACTGTATTAAAGGGTCCTGGCATTAGGAAGGTTGAGAACCACTGCTCTAGGCCCTGCTCTGGCTGGCTGCATGGTCTCAGAGTCCTCCCCATCCGGGAGCCGACAAGGACAGGGCGCACCCTCACCTTCTGGCTCTGAGGGCGTGGTCCTGGATTGGGGCGGGTATGACGCTGGCACCCTGACACCCTGAGACACCCGGACTGAAACCACATCCGACGTAAGAGGGATGTCATTGCCTTTCTCCATTTTTTAAAATATTTTTATTGATTTTTCACAGAGAGGAAGGGAGAGGGAGAGAGAGTTAAAAACATCAATGAGAGAGACATCGATCAGCCGCCTCCTGCACGCCCTCCACTGGGGATGTGCCCGCCACCAAGGTACATGCCCTTGACCGGAATCAAACCCGGGACCCTTCAGTCCGCAGGCTGCCACTCTACCCACTGAGCCACACCGGTCTCGGCTCATTGCCTTTCTCATTGGGAGTTCCTCGGTCCACAGGCGTCCAGCGTGATAGAAAGCATTTTGAAATAATCTCTAGTACAGTGGTACCTCGAGATACGAGCGCCCTAACATACGAGATTTTTGAGATACGAGCCGTCGAGCGAGCGATTTTTGCTTTGAAATACGAGCAACAGTTGAGATGGGAGTCATCGCGCGGATCGGCCGGCTGCACACGACCCACCCGTTTACAGCGACTCATCGTTTCCCACGCCTCAAGGTGACGGAACGAATTAAACTCGTATCTCGAGGTTCCGAAAGCCAAACGGTAAGCAGGTGAGGCTGGCCTGCAAAGCAAAATGTCAGGGTCCTTTGCCCATGACTCAGCATGTGTCTCATGGGGGGCCACAAACAGGGGGACCTCCGGGGTGCAAGATCAGTCAGTACTCTTGGTTACTCCACGTCAGGGAACCCTGACCCTCCCCTTCCCCCTGCCGTGGAGAGATCAGGGAGGGGCCTGACCCTGGAATGCCCCCCACACGACTCCTGCCTTCCTGCTCCCGTCTGGACTTGCAAAGACTGTTTTGTTTAATGTGAATCCAAACAGGCTGGAAACTAATCCGTCTCCAAGGATTATTTCACTAAAAAATGTTCCCTGTTATTTCCTACAAAAGGATTGGGTGACGTTTAAATGTCTTTTTGCATTTCCTTTTTTTTCTTTTTTAAGTTTATTTTTATGAGAAACATCCATTGGTTGCCTCCGGCATGAGCCCCAACCGGGGACTGAACCCAAAATCTGGGTCTGTGCACTGACTGGAGATTGAATCCGGCATCTTTGGAGTACGGGACGCCACTCCAGCCCACTGAGCTGCACCGGCCAGGGCTGAACTTCTGCGTTTTTCTATAAAAGTAGAATGCACATTTTTGTCATGCACATGTTACAAAATCAAATGAATGCGAGAGTCACGATTGTTAGACGCTCTACCCAATGAGCCAAACCAGTTTCGGCCCTTTATTTTAAAAAATATATTTTATTGATTTTTACAAAGAGGAAGGGAAAGGGATAGAGTTAGAAACATCGATCAGCTGCCTCCTGCACACCCTCAACTGGGAATGTGCCTGTAACCAAAGTACGTGCCCTTGACCGGAATCGAACCTGGAACCTTTCAGTCCACAGGTTGATGCTCTATCCACTGAGCCAAGCCAATTTCGGCTTTTTTTTTATATATATATATTTTTTATTTGTTACAGAGAGGAAGAAAGAGGGATAGAGAGTTAGAAACATTGATGAGAGAAAAACATTGGTCTGCTGCCTCATGCACACCTCCCACTGGGGACGTGCCCACAACCAAGGTACATGCCTGTGACCGGAATCGAACCTGGGACCTTTCAGTCCACAGGCCGACGCTCTATCCACTGAGCCAAACCGGTTTCAGCTGTCCTTTGCTCTTGATTGGAGCTCAGGCGCACAGTCTTTCGCAATTGGCTAATTCAAAGGGAGGGGTTGGCCTTTACTGTTTCAGAATGGCGGCTGTCCCAACTGTTCTTTGACAGAAGAGATGACTTGTTTCTTCTCACACGATGGACAGCATACCAAAATGGTAAATCAAGGTCAGACCGGACTGGGCACTGGCACCACCCGCCCCCAGACCCCTCGCACTAACCCTGATCCAACAAAACGCTATGGGAAAACAGATGACTGTTCCACTGGCCATCCTTTGTTGATCTCATTTTTTTTTAATATATTTTATTGACTTTTCACAGAGAGGAAGGGAGAGGGATAGAGAGCTAGAAACATCGATGAGAGAGAGACATCGATTGGCCACCTCCTGCACTCTCCCCACTGGGGATGTGCCCGCACTTGATTACTGCGTGTTGTTGGCATCTCTGTAAATTTTGAGCCCCGGCCCAGTTGGCATGGGTCAGTGGTTGACCGTCCACCTATAAACCAGCTCGGTTCCCGGTCAGGGAATGTGCCCAGGTTGAGGGCTTGATATCCAATGTGGGGCGTGCAGGAGGTGGCTGATCAATGATTCTTTCTCATCATTTTGTTTTTAATTTTATTTTTTCCAGAGAGGAAGGGAGAGGGATAGTTAGAAACATTGATGAGAGAGAGACATCGACCAGCCACCGCCTGCACACCCTCTACTGGGGATGCGCCGGCAACCAGGATACATGCCCTTGATGGGAATCGAACCTGGGATCCTCCAGTCCGCAGGCCGATGCTCCATCCACTGGGCCAAACCGGTTTCGGCTCTTTCTCATCATCGATGTTTCCATCTCCCTCCACTCTGAAATCAATACAAATAAAAAATAAAAAACGTTTACAGAAACCGTTGAGCCCCAGGCAGTTGCCTCTCTGGCCTCCTCGCTGAGGCTGTCACAGGTCTGGGGGGCACTAGTGGGATTTGGTAGCTGGACCAGGGGGAGGAGCCAAATGTCCTGCGAAGCTCAGAGCGGCCGCGCCTCAAATGCCTCTGCTGTGGGTACGCACACCCACACATGAAGCGAAACGTGAGTAACACCCCTCGGGCGCTCCCCCTGCCAAAACAAACCACAGGCACCCGTTGAAAGGCTGTGGCTCCTTGCCAAGAAGCTGAGTCTTCTCCCTGACCGGATTCTTCCTGCCTGGAGGACGTGTCTCGCTTCTTCTGTATTTCACGCACATCGGACATGACCGGGAGGTTAGATTCCTGCTCAGTTTGCTCCAACGTTCCACAAAGGGCCCCCCGAGTAGCTCTGTGGGCCGGGCCCAGGGCTCCCCAAGAGGATGCAGGGAGAAGCAAGAGAGTAGCTTGGTGGGTGGAGGGCACACTTCTAGCCACGCACTGAGATGACATCCCACACCAGGTGTTCCCTGAAGAAGAGATGCTGAGCCTTAGCCGGTGTGGCTCAGTGGGCAGAGCTTAAGCCTGTGGACTGAAGCGTCCCAGGTTCGAGTCTGGTCCAGGGCACAGGCCTCCTCAGTTGCAGGCTCCCTGGTCAGGGTGATGGGGAAGGCAACCAATCAATGTGTCTCTCTTACCCCGGCGTTCCTCTCTGTCTCTCCTCCTCCCTTCCACTCTCTCTAAAAACCAAGGGAAGCCGAAACCGGTGTGGCTCGGTGGATAGAGCGTCGGCCTGCGGACTGAAAGGTCCCAGGTTCGACTCCAATCAAGGGCATGTATCCTGGTTGCGGACACATCCCCAGTGTGGGGGCGTGCAGGAGGCAGCCAATCGATGTCTCTCTTTCATCGATGTTTCTAACTACTCCTCTCTGTAAAAAAAATAAAAAATATATATTTTAAAAAATCAAGGGAAAATCATTCTCGGGCGAGTTTAAAAAAAGAGAAGTTGACCTGATGCGTGGAGAGTGCTCAGTGGGGAAGGGGCGTGGTGGCCGGTTGGGGTGGAGACCAGCAGAGTCCGTGGCGAGGTGTTGGCTGCTGTCGGGTTCGGGATGAAGGCCGGGGCCTGGGGAACTTGGCCACGCAAAGGTCAAGATTGGGGGACACTGTGTAAAGTAGGTGACTGTCTACCCACTGGGCTGGACACCTGAGATCAACGGAAAATAGTGTGAGCGTGGCAGAGCCGCAGAGGACACCGGAGAGAATGTGTCCCTCCAGCCACGGGAAGAGCGGATCTCCGGGAGGGAGGGAGGGAGGGAGGGAGGGAGGGAGGGAGGGAGGGCGAGTGTTGCAGGGGATGAGGACTATGCGTGTCCACTGGATGTGGCAGCGCGGGAATGACCAGGATCAGAGGTCCAGCTTCAGAGGGAAAAGGGAGGAGGGAGGATGGAGAAGGGAAGAGGAAAGAGGGAGGAGGGGGCTGTGGGAATGGACCAGTGAGAGGATGCGCCTCTCACACCAGCTCAGCCTGCGAGGGGCTGGGCAGCAGCCGCAAGGGGAGAGGCGTGGAAAGAGGGCGTCTGGAGTGGGAGGACCCTGTGAGGCCTGAGGCCCAGGACCAGCCTGAGTGACAGGCAGGCGCTGGAGGGGAGGCCAAGGCAGGGGCGGGAGGTGCGGGCGGGTGGGGAGCTGAGTCCTCGGCCTGGGCTGCGGGCATCTGGGCTGGAGGAACGAAACGGGGAAGTGGGGGAGCGGGAAGTGGGTGCGCAGACAGAGCCCCGCCGGGCACAGCAGCCCTGAAAAGCGGAAGATGCGTCTGGCCGAGGCCAGAGGCTGAGCAGGGAGACCCTATCGGGCTCAGCGTCCCGGCCACGTGGCTCCGAGGAGGCCCAGCGTCAGGAAGAGAGGAGACTGAGCACGGGGTTAGAGGGGGGGGGGGGGGGGGAAATGGGGAAAACTGGGCAGGAAGATGAGGCCTTTGCGGCAAAGAGTGGAGGCGGGGTCTGGCCCAAGAGGGTGCGGGTGAGGGTGGTGTGGGGACAGTGAGATGGGGGAAACCTCAAGAAGATGGGCCTGGAGCTCCAGAGAGAGGGCGGGGGTAAGAGAGCTGAGGAGGAGGAGGCAGGAGAAGGAAATGGGGAGCCCCAAAGCCTGAAAGCAGCACTCCGACAGCCTCTCCCTAGGCTGGGTGGGAGGGGGAAGGGGCCCTTGGAGTGAGGGCTGTGCCAGGCTGTCGTTCCAGGAGTGCCCACATGCCTGGATGTATGACCATCGCCCCTTCCCACCCCCCTGAAATGGGGCAGGGCTCAGCACAGGGACAATCCCAAATCAGCGGGCATGAGGTCACCCTACGGTTTCCCGTGTCCTGCTCCCCAGCATGAGGTCATCTGCTGCCCCTGACTGGGACAGATCAGCACTCAGGGGCAGGTGGGGACTAGAATGGAGTGCGGGTGAGGGTAGTGGGTCCCCCAACATCACAACCAGCATCTATGACCAGCTTTGGTGGCTGATTGCCCACTAGATCTGAGTTCAGGGGGAATAGCCAGCTGGTGACACAGCCTAGGCCTCTGGGCCAACTGGCAAGCTGCCACCTGCCTGGCAAATGGGCAGAGGGTGACGGGGAGGAAGAACAGAGGACTGCCCTCGTACTAGCGCAGGAGAAGAGGGGTGGTGAAGGGGAAGGTGCAGAGGGCCCAGCCGCCCAGCACCCCGGGAGCAGGAGCAGACCTTGTCGCCCTTGTGCCAGCAGAGGGCGCTCTGGCTATGCCAGGGACACAGCGGCTCCCAGCTCCGACCAAAAGCTGAAGAGAAAGAGGCAGAGGGACCAGGAGCCCATCCTGGAGCTTTCGAGTAATTCAATATATTTCTTGTTGTTTTTTTTAAAAATATATTTTATTGATTTTTTACAGAGAGAAAGGGAGAGAGATAGAGAGTTAGAAACATCAATGAGAGAGAGACATTGATCAGCCGCCTCCTGCACGCCCCACAGTGGAGATGTGCCTGCAAGCAAGGTACATGCCCCCAACCGGAATCGAACCTGGGACCCTTCAGTCCGAAAGCCGATGCTCTATCCACCGAGCCAAACTGGTCTCAGCTAATTCAATATCTTTAAGGACCCCAGCCTCTGGGGTTGGGGTGTAAGGACCCAGGAAGCGGGGAGCGACTTGGGTGGGCGATATCCATTCCTTCCTTCAGCCAATGAGTCAGTAGGCAGACTGCTCCATACATGTCGACCCTCATTATTATAGTTCAGCAGTTCTCAACCTGTGGGTCGCGACCCCTTTGGGGTCAAACGACCCTTTCACAGGGGTCGCCTAAGACCATGGGAAAATGCAGATATTGACATCACGATGCATCACAGTAGCAAAATTTCATGGTTGGGGGTCACCACCCCATGAGGAACTGTATGCCAGGGTCGCGGCCTTAGGGAGGTTGAGAACCACTGTTCTAGTTGTTATTAGCCTGCGCCTGGCACTGTGCTAAGTTCACGGGGCCAGGAAGCTCCTAAGCCTTCGGAGCTTAGTGGGGAGACACACAGCACTCAGTAGGATCAGTGCCTCCGCTGGAGAGACCTGGGAACGCTGCCACCTGCAGGCCAACCAGGCGCCAAGTAGGCGGACAAGCATCCTGGGGACAGTGTTCCCGGAAGAGGGCGCAGCCCTGGGGCACACAGACCAAAGCTGCCAGGGGGTGGAGAGGGGTGGTGGGGGCTCCGCAGACCAGCAAGAGAAGGAGGTGCCGGTTGTAATCACTGATGGATGGCGGCGGCAGGAGGCAGTTAACCATAAATTATTGATTATTGATTTCTGAAGATTTCTGATTTGGAGCAAGCGCCTCCCCCTCTCTTTGAGGACGTGGGCCAGTTCCCCTTTCTATAGGATGACGACCCCTTCCACTCTGGTCAGGGGGAGACCGGAGGGCTTAGCATGGAAGCAGCCACAGGAGAGCTGGGCCTGGGAAGGCAGAGGGAAGGGCCTTGGAGACGGGTTCAGGGAGGTAGCTCAGCAGGGGTTGCCCCTGCCCACTGCTCCCCTGGATGTAGTGGGGTCTCTTACAGGGAAGGAGCGGGAAGGGAATGGCTAGGGCGTGCTCCGTGGGGAGAGTTGGAGCTGGTCCTTTGCACTGAGGATCTCTCTCTCTCTCTCTCTCTCTTACAGGTGGAAATCTTGGGGCGGGATCAGGAGAGGGTCTTCATAGAGTATCCATCCGCTTTCCAGGGGTGCTCTTTCAGGCTCACGGTCTCCACTGATGGGTGTTGCCAGGGCAGGGGGTCCTGAGTCGGTGCAGCTGGGCCTGAGGCAGCCACGGGGTCGCTGGTCTGGTTCTGCTGCTCTTCTGGGCCTGGAGCTGACATACCGCTGAGGCCTGGATGCTTTTTTTAGAGAGGAAAGGCCAGAGGGTCTAAGCCACGTGACCAGCGAGATGCCAGGGCAGGAAAGGTCACCTGGGGGCGAGGTCCTGGCTTTCCCAGGTGTGCCCTGTGCTAGGCACCGGCTTCCCGACCTGGTGACCTTCTGGACCCGGCCCATAGTCCTCGCTCTGTTCTGCTCAGATCTAACTGCCCGTAATGCTTCCACGGTTCCTATCCGGACACCCTCAGGTTAAACTGAATATCCTCCCGGGTCAGAACCAGCCCGGCACCAAGACAGCGGGCACGAAAACTGAACCGCAGGCACAGCGATGACATGTCTAAGACGCGCCTTCCAACTCGACACGAGTATCGTGTCCGTGATACACCCAGAGTGAAGCCATCCTCGTGGGTGGCAACTGGTATCTCCTCGTGTGTTTGCTTTGCATCTCCCTGACGGATAAGCATGCTGAGCATCTTTCTTTCTTTCTTTCTTTTTTAATATTTTATTGATTTTTTTTTTTACAGAGAGGTGGGATAGGGATAGAGTTAGAAACATCGATGAGAGAGAAACATTGATCAGCTGCCTCCTGCACGTCCCCCCACCCCCCGAGATGTGCCCAAAACCAAGGTACATGCCCTTGACCAGAATCGAACCTGGGACCTTTCAGTCCTCAGGCTGACGCTCTATCCACTGAGCCAAACCAGTTTCGGCATGAGCATCTTTCCATGTGCTTGTTGGCTGATTGTACATCTGCTTTGGAGACATATCTACTCGGGTCCTTGCCTGCTTTTTACTGGGGTTGTCTTCCTATCGCTGAGTTGTAAGGGTTCTCGGGATTAGTCCCTCATCAGAGGCAAATGGTTTCTCCCGTTCTGAGAACTGTCTTTTCACGTTCCTGGTGGTGTCCTTTGGTGCACGAAAGTGTTTTCTTTTGCCCTGGCTGGTGTGGCTCAGTGGATAGAGTGCTGGCCTGCGGATTGCAAGGGTCCCGGGTTGGATTCTGGTCAAGGGCACATGCCCAGGTTGTGAGCTCGATCCCCAAGTGGGGAGCATGCAGGAGGCAGCCTATCAATGACTCTCTCATCATTGATGCTTTTATCTCTCTCTCTCTCTCCCTCTCCCTTCCTCTCTGAAATCTATCAAAATATATTATTTTTTAAAATATATTTTATTGATTTTTCACAGAGAGGTAGGGAGAGGGATAGAAAGTTAGAAACATCGATGAGAGAGAGACACCGATCAGCTGCCCCCTGCACGCTCCCCACCGGGAATGTGCCTGTAACCAATACGCATGCCCTTGACCGGAATCGAACCCCAGGATCCACCAGTCCACAGGCCGACGTTCTATCCACTGAGCCAAAACGGTCTCGGCAAAATATATTATTCTTAAAAAGTGTGTTATTTTGCCGAAACCTGTTTGGCTCGGTGGATAGAGCAAACTAAAGGATCCCAGGTTCGATTTCAGTCAAGGGCATGTACCCTGGTTGCGGGCACATCCTCAGTAGGGAGCGTGCAAGAGGCACCTGGTCGATGTTTCTGACTCTCTATCCCTCTCCTTTCCTCTCTGTAAAAAATCAATAAAATTGTTTTAAAATTGTTTTATTTTGATGACGTCCAATGTATGTGCTTATCCCTTTGTCACTTGTGCTTGTGGTGTCAGAGCTAAGAATCCATTGCCTCATCCAAGGTGATGAAGACTCACTCTTGTTTTCTTCTCAGCATTTTACAGCTTTAGGCCTCACATTTCCACCTATGATCCTTTTTAGGTTTTTCTTTAAAAAGTGCGATGTAGAAGTCTGCTCTCCCCACACTGGATCTCAGCGGCAGTGTGGAAATCAATTCTACCCCACTGATCCCACTGTGTCTGTCCTATGCCAGCACTAACTGCCTTCATCACCGAAACTTCGTGGTAATTACATTTTAAACAACGCACATCCAGGGCTGGCTAGCTGGGGGTGAGGACAGGGGGGCCTGTGGCTGAGGGGCGCGTTGGCATGTGGTGGGCATCTTCTGACCGGCTCCCGGGTTGGCCTGGCTGCCCCTGGCTGTGGCTCTTCAATCTCTAGCCAGTGGTCGGCAAACTCATGCGTCCACAGAGCCAAATATCAACAGGACAAGGATTGGCATTTCTTTGGAGAACCAAATTTTTTAAACTTAAATTTCTTCTGCCAAAGCCGGTTTGGCTCAGTGGATAGAGCGTTGGCCTGGAGACTGAGGAGTCCCAGGTTCAATTCCAGTCAAGGGCACGTACCTTGGTTGCGGGCACATTCCCCGTGGGTGGTGTGAAGGAGGCGGCTGATTGATGTGTCTCATTCATATTTCTAAACTCTCTATCCCTCTCTCTTCATCTCTGTAAAAGATCAATAAAATATATATATATTTTTAAAAAATCAATAAAAGCCAAAACCGGTTTAGCTCAGTGGATAGAGCGTCGGCCTTCAGACTGAAAGGTCCCAGGTTCGATTCCGGTCAAGGGCATGTATCTTGGTGGCGGGCACATCCCCAGTGGGGGGCGCGTGCAGGAGGCACGCTGATCCATGTTTCTCTCTCTCCTCCATGTTTCTAACTCTCTATCCCGCTCCCTTCTTCTCTGTGAAAAATCAATAAAACATATTTTTTTTTAAAAATAAATAATCAATGAAATATTTTTCACATGTTTCTTCTAACGCCACTCCTTCAAAACAGACTCGCCCAGGCCGTGGCATTTTTGTGGGAGAGCCACCCTCAAGGGGGCCAAAGAGGAGCCGCCGCCTGTGGCTCGCGAGCCGCAGTTTGCCGACCCGGGCCCCAGCCTGTCGTCATTGGGAGGCCCTCAGAGAAGTGAGCCCCCCGTCCTGGCTTCCCTCCCCTTCCCGCTGGGAGATGGAGCCTCTGACACGCTTTCTTTCCCCCTCCCTCTCCGGGGGTCCCCGAAGAGGGAGCGTAAGGGTCTCTGGCCTGCCAATTACATGCTAACGACACCCAAATGAGCCCCGCCCCGCCCGGCTGCTGGACGGCCCACGCCACGCGGAGGAGGGGACCCTGCAGAGATTTAGGGGTGCTGGCCCGGGCCCCGCCCCGCCGCGCCCTCCCACCTCCGGGCCAGTCCCCCTCCCCGCGCGCCCCGGCGGCTCCGAGGTGGTCCCACCCACCGCGCCCTGCGCCCGCCTCCCCGGGGCGCCCGCCCTGCCACCTCCCCGGGAGGCCGGGCCGCAGGAAGCCGCGCGGCGGCGGCGGGAGCGGAGCTGCCGGCAGCGGGGCCCGTGCGAGCCGGTAAGCGGGCTCCCTCCCCTCCCCAGCGGCGCCCCTTCCGCCGGGGGGCCCCCCCGTCTGCGCGTGGCTGACCCGCCCGCCCGGGCCTCCCGAGCCCCTTCCCGCCTGGAAAAGCCTTTCTGTCCTGGTCCCGCAGGGCCCCGGCCTCCGATGGCTGGGGACCCCACCTCTGGGGGCGGGGGGGGTTCTCTCCAAAGCGCCTGCTTGCCCTCCACCACCTGGGCAGCGAGGGGACGGGCACCCCCTTCTCCCGCTCCCCCAAGGCTTGGCTTGAAATATGCGCCCCGGCGCCGCCTGGACGTCCCCACGCCCCACCCCAAGGAGCTCCGTCCAGCGCGGGTGGGAAGCGGGTGGAAACAGGATCCCTGACGGCAGACGGGGCCCAGGGTGGCAAGAGGTCACGCATTTCTGTTGCCAACCACCCCCCCTGGCAGGCTGCGGCCCGGCCGGCGCCTGTGGGAAATGGGGGGTCACGTTTGGGGCAGAGAAGGGCGAGGGTGACCTGCCCCAGCTTGCAACCTCTGGAACTGCCTCCTTCCTTCCGGGGCCTGCCAGGTGCAGGGCGGTGAGGGTTATTCACGCCGGCTCTGGCAGCTCCACAGCGGCCTGCCCCCTGCCCTGTGGCCTGTACCCTGGCATGTGTGTGGTCTGGGGGGTGAGAGTGGGTGGGGAGGGACGTCTCCAGGGTCTGCCTCAGCTGCTCCTCTCGCTGCTCTTGGGGCTTGTGGCCCCTCCTTTCCCCTCACCAGGAGAAGAGAGGGAGAGGAGGAGAGGAAGAGAGGAGGGGCCCCTCCGCCAGCCAGGAACCCCCACACCCTCTACATGAGAGCTTCGCCACCCTTTCCCCTTTCTAGCAGACTGGAAGGGCAGGGAGAGACGCTGGCGCCCAATGGGAAGCCCTAAACACAGCCCCGGGGGGTGGGGAGATAATAAATGCCATCTTGGCATTGTCACTGGGTCCTGAAGATGGTTTCGGGGGTCGGTGAGGGGAGTCCCTGCCCGGCCCACCGCCAGTCCCAGAAAGTGCGAGTGAGGTGTCTCTAGCCGCCTCTCCCTCCTTGCCCCACCGCACACCAGGCCGTGATGGTGACTCATGGTTCCGGGTCCCAAGGAAAGACCACTTCCCCGCCGAGGGGGCAGAGGCGACGCCAGAGCCCCCCGCCCCGCCGCGTCTCCGCGCTGCTCCAGGCTTCTGGGATGGACCTGCCCGCCAGCCAGCCAGGTCAGCCTCGGCCCGCGGCTTGCCGGCCTTCTGGGGAACACAGGTGGGTCGCATTCAGAGTATCTGGGGGGCTCTGCCGGAGGCTAGAAAGCGTGGGAACGGGTCCTTGCTCCCGGGGTAGTAGAAGAGGGGAGAAGGGGCAGGGGCACAAGATGAAGGACTGAACCCCTCCCATGTGGGATGAAAACCACCGCTGAGGGAGCAAACAGGAAGGGGGTCTGGCCCAGCTGGCTGGCGTGGGTAGCCTCCAAGGGCGGGACCTTGCAGCACCAATCAGACTTCCCTCTGGCTTAAGATTTCGGAGGAACCACCACTGTAGCCACGTGGGGGGAGGGGGGAGGGACAGCTTTGCTTGGGGAGGGGGCTGAGGGACCCACGGGACATAAAAGCCTGGGAGTTGCTGAGGGGTGCCCCGGCTGGCCCTCTCCTCCCCGGGAAGACTGTGTCTGTCGGGGAGCCCCCAGAGGGGCGCCAGGGGACCCCAGGCTGGGAGCCAGCCAGCTAAGAGAGGGCGCAAAGGTGCTGGGTGGCTTCCGAGACGCTGATTGTCTCCAGGGAGGAGAAGCTGTGAAGAGCCAGCTCCCCCGAAAGTTCCTGCAGGAAGGTGGGTGCGGGGTGGAGGTCCCCAAAGATACCGTCGAGAGAAGCGGCTGCCGAGAAGGGGACTAAGGAGGGCTCCCCAGGGAGGGGCAGGACGAGGATGAACAAGGGACACATCTCTCCTCCCGGCTCCCCTCCCTGCCCCCTCGTGTGCGTGACTGTGCGTCTCTGAAGGGAAGTGCAGGGTCCTGGAGCTGGGGAGTGCCAGGGGTGGGGTGGCAGCGGAGGGCAGAGCTGGAGGAAGTGGGGGGTACGGGGGAAGGCTCGTGGCCCTTCTGGGAGCAGGAAGGGAAAGTGGCCCATCCTGGAAAAGCTGAGGGTCCAGCATGGGTCAGGGAGGAGGGGCAAGCTGTGGACAAGGGTGTGGAGACGTGACCTTCAGGTCACCACGGAGAGGATCAGGTGGCGTTGGTGGCCTTTCCATTTGCTGAGGGCACAGAAACCCTGGAAGGGGCCCGAGCCAGCGCGGAGGAGCCGAACCTGAGGTTGGCCCGAGGATCGGGCCGTGGGCATGGACCTTTAGGGCCAGGGGCCCAGGTGCTCCTGGCCCGGGGAGGGCTCAGTCACACACTCACACGCACCCCCCCCCCGAGGCTAGGATGAATGGGACCATGGTCTTGGCAGGCCTGTACCCTGAGACGGCGCCTGAGCACCTGGAGCGATCACTCTGGGGTGGATCCAGCTGAGGTGCCGTTTGCTTGCAAGCTTCTGGCCTGGGGGGAAGGTGTGGGCCGCTGGGCTGGGCAGGAAGAGGGGGTTTCGTGTTTCTGGGAGTTTTCCGGGTTTCCATGGATCTTCCCTGGACTGGAGCTAAAAGGAGGGAGGCGGTGGGGGCAGGAGCGCAGGGGACCCGTGGCTTCACGGAGGCCAGAGTGGCTCCCATCGCCTGCCGAGCCCAGAGCCCCGAGAGCAGGTGAGGTCTGAGGATGTTGGGGAGAGCCAGGATGGAGGGAAAGGGTCCGGCAAAGGGCTCTGCATTTGGAGGGCTGGGGGGGTGGGGAGAGACTTGGGGCTTCCAGGTCTGGTTACGGTGGCTTCTGTGACGAGGGGCAGTGGCCTGGCGGTGGCCAGGAACGGAGCTAGGACTGAGCCGAAGATGTGAAGGTGTGTGTGTTATGGGTCTCTCTAGCACGTGTCTGGCTGTGCGTTTGCCTTCACGCCTCTGGGCTTGCCTGCGTGTGTCTCTGTCGTGTGCGTCTACCTGTGTGCATGTGCGTGAGCACGTGTCTTGATTTGGGTCCACGTGTGACAGTGTATGCATCTGCGTGTCGGAGGGGTCGTGGGCAGAGAAGCCCTTGCCGGCGGCGGATCGTTGTTGAGCGCCGTGTTGTGGGACCGGACTCGGGGCCCAGGCTCTTTCTAGAAGGAGCCTTGTAAGGGCTTTCCGAGGCCGGCGCCCTGGTGCGGGGTGTTCTGTACACTCCCTGGCTGCACCCGGCACCAGCTCGCTCACCTTGGCCTTCAGCACGGACAGAAACGCGCCGTTCATGTGGCAATTGCGAAAGCAGGCAGCCTGGTTATGAATGGAAATGTATGCGCGCACCTGTGGGGTCAGTGGGACTGCCTGGCCCTGGGGCCCTGCTCCCTTCTCCAAGCAGTCACCCAGGGCTGGCTGGGTACCCGGGCCAACTCCTGCCGCCCCGGAAGTCCCACCTGCTGACTCACAAGCGATGTTAGACTGGAAAGAACGCCACTCACCTGCCGGGTCCCTCCGATCCCACACCTGCCGCTCCTTCTGCCGGGCTGGCTCTGGGAAGTGGGTGAAAGGAGATGCCAAGGCCAACGCGTGGGCCCCTGGCCACCTCCCAGGGGGTGGTGCTCCTCTGATACCTGGTGTGGAGGCGACAGGGAGGGTTTCAGCCGCCGGGAAGGTGGCAGGTGAGCCGGCGAGGCTGGCAGCTTCATCCTGTCCCCCTCCTGCCCCAGGCAGTCCCAGCGGCACCGGTAGCAGCAGCCGAGGCCCCAGCAGAGGATGCCCCGGGCCCTGGAGCGCCCCGAGGGCTACTGGGCCTGGGTGGTCCTGCTGGCCTCCGTGGTGGCGCAGGGCCTCACCCTGGGCTTCCCCACGTGCATCGGCATCTTCTTCACGGAGCTGCAGCGGGAGTTCCGGGCCAGCAACAGTCAGACCTCCTGGTTCCCCTCCATCCTGACGGCCATGCTTCACGCCGGCGGTAAGCAGCCCAGGCGGGACCAGGGACCCAGGGACCGCACCACGAGCCACCAGCTCGGCCTCTCCCCGGTGAATTCCTGCGGTGTCACTGGATTTCAGCAGGGCTGCTGGCTCCCGGGGCTGGAATCCCGCCGGGCTGGGCTGGGCTGGGCTGGGCAAGTGGGGAGGCACCTGAGAGGCAAAGCCGGCCCCCTCAACGGCCCCTGCAGGATGGATCCAGACTAGACGAGGCGCAGCTTGGGGTCTAGCTGGGAGATCACCCTGAACCTTAGTTCCTTCCCCTGCAACAGGGGGGTGACGCCCGGCGTCCTGCCCGCCTCCCACCTGGGATGGTGGGGACATCCACGTGACACTCGGCGAGCGCTGAGGGAGGGAGGGAATATCAGCCGCCGTGAAGGCTTGCATCCCGGAGATCTTCCTCCGGCCTTTAAAGACACCAGGAGCAAGATGGGGGCATCACTAGAGCCCCCTCTCGCACCAGGCAGCAGAGGGGGAGTTGCGAGGGCTGGGAGATGGAGGCAGCCCCCCTCATTTCCTGGTTGGCTCCTCCGGGATTGGGACCCCCTCACCCTGACCCCAGCCCGTGTGGGAAGGTCAGGAGCTGTCCAGGGAGTCTGCACAGCAGCCTCGGGCTCAGGGGTTCCAGGGAGACTCCGCCGGGGCCTCGAGGGGGGCCTGGTCACCAGGAGCGGGGTCTGGTGCGTGAGGGTGCGGGGTGCTTGCCCAACAGACCGCATCTCCCTGCCGTCCCCCTGCCACTCCCTCCACCTGGCACCGGCAGCCTGCTTGTACTTCCTTCCCTCCAGTCGGGAGGTCAGACAGTCAGTGCCACCTCTGCCGGAATGACTCCTGAGCCGTCACCCCCGGGGCACAGGCTCAGGGCAAGGGGAAAAGGTCAGGCCGAGCCCAGACCACATGACCTTTTCGCTTGGCGAGGTTGGGGCAGAAGTGGGCATCTCCGAGGGCTCCTTCCCTGCAGCCAGATGGGCCTGGACCACCGGTGGAGAGCAGGGCCTCTAGTGGGGACTCCCTCCCCGCCACTTTCCAGCCAGCTTCCGACTCACTGCCCCCTGGCAGGCTCTCCCGCCTCTCCGTCGGCTTGGGACTCCTGGCTGTCTCGTCCGTCTGCCTCTCTCTCACACACACCTTTAGCCCATGCTCAGAGGTGGATAGACCATTTTAAATCTATTTTATTGATTTTTTACAGAGAGGAAGGGAGAGGGATAGAGAGTTAGAAACATCGATGAGAGAGAGACATCGATCAGCCGCCTCCTGCACGCCCCCTCCTGGGGATGTGCCCGCCACCAAGGTACACGCCCTCCGACCGGAATCGAACCTGGGACCCTTTCAGTCCGCAGGCTGACGCTCTAGCCACCGAGCCACACCGGTTTCGGCTGATAGCCCATTTTAAACTCCAGAGTATCATTGATCCTAAGTGCCCCCTGCTCCCACACATTTCAGCAAGCAAGAACAAAGTCCGAGGCCTGCCCAAGGTTGCAGAGTGAGTTCTGGCGGCTGCCCCAGGAACACCCTGCCTCGCGGCGCCGCACCCCAGCACCCCAGCTATCTCAGCTCGGCTGGCTCCCGGCCCAGCCCCCCCACCCCCGCCATGACTCAGGGCTTTCCCCAGCATCACCTTTCCTCAGACAGGTCAACGCATGGCGGCGGGGAGCCTGTGGGGGCCGGGGCCATCCCCACGGCCAAGGGTGGCCGCTCCCTCTCCCGCTGCCTCTGCTCGGTTATCTCTGAGGATGATCACTTCCTCTTTCACCCCAAAGCTGAGGCCGGCGACGCGCACACATGCCCTCCTCACCCCAGACACACACACACACACACACACCTGGTGGACACACCCCCTTTCCCTGAAACGCCATTCCGTGGACTTGGGGGCAGGGCGCCGGGCGAGTGGGGCCTTGCGGAGTGTGGAGCAGCGGCTGGCCAGAACCGGCTTGTTTTCACTCCTCTGGGTCTGCGCCCCGAGAAAGCCACCCAGGGTGGGGGTGGGGCGGAGGAAAATAGGCCCCTCTCCAACAGCAGCCACACATCTGGGTGCTGGGCTCTAGTGGTGGCTGGAGGTGGTGGGGGAGGGGAGGGGAGGAGGGACCCCACCCGATTTTCTCCAGAGGCCAGTGCAAAGGGGTGCAGAGTGGCCCAGGGCCCCAGCTGCTCACCCTAGACAGGTGGGAGGCTGGAGGGAGGGCTGCGGCCAGTCTTCTTGAGGATGGGGTAGGAGTAGGGACGGGGGGAGGGGATACTCACTATGATTTAATGTCTGGGATACCCCTTCCCCGCGGAGACAGACCCCCAGTGAAGAGCGCGCCCCGGCCATGAGCCAATCCTGTTTCGGCGGCTGGAAGCAGCCTCAGGGAGGGCAGTGAAGGTCCTTGTCTGGGTCAGACTGGTCTGTAGCACCTCCCCTCACACTTGGTCACATCCCCCCCCCAGTCTGATCCCTCATTCTGCAGGAGAGGAAACTGAGGCAGAGAGAGAGCCTGGCTGGGTCACAGGGCCAGTGCGTGGCAGGGTGGGCATCAGGATGCAGGACCTCGGGCCCCAGGGTTTACGCCCTTTAAGCCTCCTGGCTCGTTCCTGCTGGAACCCCTTCCCGGCCTCCCCTCCCCCTCCCTCTGGGACGCCTCCCCTGCTGGCTGGCCGCTCACCCCTCCCCTTCCTGCTCCCCCCACAGGACCCCTGTGCAGCATCCTGGTGGGACGCTTTGGCTGCCGGGCCAC
>JAAGEH010000427.1:3804379-3825256 GCA_011751065.1 Lasiurus cinereus
GAGGAAGGGAGAGGAATAAAGAGCTAGAAACATCGATGAGAGAGAGACATCGATCAGCCACTTTCTGCACGCCCTGCACTGGGGATGTGCCCGCAACCAAGGTACACGCCCTTGACCGGAATCGAACCTGGGACCTTTTAGTCCACAGACCGACGCTCTATCCACTGAGCCAAACCGGTTTCGGCATGTGCTTTGTTTTCAATGAGAGAAATAGCAACGAAGGAGAAAGATCTAGAAAAGAGGAGAAAACCGGGTGATGCGGGAGAGCGGGAACTTGCTGGGGGCTGTGCCTCTGAGTGGACGGATGCAAGGCAGAAGGGAGCACAGATGGCCCAGGGTCACCGGCGGGGAGGCGAAGGCGAAGGCGGCTGTCAGCTGGGAGCGAGGCGGGGTGCGGCGTGGGGTATCCAGAGGAAGAAAGCCCGGCACCACCCAGGCGGAGGGAGAGTTGGTGGGTGACAGATCTGGCCGCCCGGGGCCCGCTGGAGGCCAGTGGTCGTGGGTGGTCGGGAGCTTCCTCCCAGGACGTCCAACTGTGCGGGACAGGCCCAGAGGCAGCGGAGGCAGGACAGGGAGGTGGGGGAAGGGGGGTCCAGGCAGAGGGAACCGCAGCAGCGATGTCCCAAGGGAGGGAGCCGCTTCGTCTCCAGAGGAAGAGAAGACGGCTGATGTGGCTGCCTCCGGAGGAGGGACAGGGGGCGTGGCCCGAGATGGCACCCAAGAGGTGGCCGGAGGCCAGATCGGACCAGATCCGATGGAAATACTTTGGCTTCTCCCCGAGGGGTGATGGGAAGTCTCTGGGAGGTGCCAGGCAGGGGAGAGGCTTACCTCGAGATACGAGTGCCCTAACTACGAGATTTTTGAGATACAAGCCGTCGAGCGAGCGATTTTTGCTTTGAAATACGAGCAACAGTTGAGATAGGAGTCATCGCTCGGATCGGCCGGCTGCACACGACCCACCAGTTTACCGCGACTCGAGCATCTCATAGTTTCCCACGCCTCAAGGTTACGGAAGGAATTAAACTCGTATCTCGAGGTACCACTGTACTTCGATTTTAAGTTGTTTTAAAATATATACATATTTTGTTTTTGTTTTTAGAGAGTGGAAGAGAGAGGAAAACCGAGAGAAACATTGATGTGAGAGAAGCACATTGATTGATTGCCTCCTGCACGTGCTTTGACCAGGGCCCGGGCTGGGCCCAACCGGCTAGGGCTAAAATCTATATTTGTATTGATTTCAGAGAAAAAGAGAGAGGGAGAGAGAGAAACATCAATGATGAGAATCATGGATTGGCTGCTCTCTGCCCACCCCACACTGGGGACCAAGCCCGAAACCCAGTCACGTGCCCTGACGGGGAATTGAACCGTGACCTCCTGGTTCATAGGTTGACGCTCAACCACTGAGCCACGCCAACCGGGCTAAGCTTAAGCTTTTAAGGATCACCTGGGTACTGTGCCAAGGGGACAGACAGGTGTGCCCCTGGCAGGCTTGGGAGGGCAGATCTGAGGGGCGGATGTTTCTAGAGAGGAGGGCAGGCTGACTCCATCTTAAATCCCTGGCACCTGGAGGTGGGTTTGGACTAGAAGGAAAGGAGAGCAGACGTGGGATCTGACTCCATGTCCCCCCCCCCCCCGTGGGGGTGCTGTGGAGGGCTCCAGAACGCCCTCGAGCCGCCCCCCCCTCTTCTCCCGCAGGCCTGGGCTTGTGCTTCAGTTTCCAGTCGACCATCACCGTGTTGGGCTTCTATTTCACCCGCCGGCGGGCACTGGCCAACGCTCTGGCTTCGGTGGGCGTCTCCCTGGGCATCACCCTCTGGCCGCTGCTGGCCCGCCACCTCCTGGAGGACCTGGGCTGGAGGGGCACCTTCCTGGTCTTCGGCGGGGTCTTCCTCCACTGCTGCGCCTGCGGGGCCATCCTGAGGCCCGTGGCCCCCAGCGCGGCCCCTGCGCCCCGAGAAGGCCCTTCCGTGCCACCCAAGACGCCCGCGCCCGGCTGCCTGGCAGCCTGCGGCCGGGCCATCCTGCGCCACCTGGCCTTCGACATCCTGTGGCACAACGCCGGCTACCGCGTGTTCACGCTGGGCGTCACGTGGATGATCCTGGGGTTCCCGCTGCCGCAGGTCTTCCTGGTGCCGTACGCCATCCGGCACGGCGTGGATGAGCACAAGGCCGCCCTGCTCATCTCCATCATCGGCTTCAGCAACATCTTCCTGCGGCCCATGGCCGGGCTGGTGGCCGGCCGCCAGGACTTTGCCAGGTATCGCAAGTACCTCTTCAGCCTGGCAGTTCTGCTCAACGGGCTCACCAACCTGGTGTGCACGGTGTCGGCCAACTTCCGCGTGCTGGTGGGCTACTGCCTGGTGTACAGCGTGTCCATGAGCGTGGTTGGCGCCCTCTTCTTCCAGGTGCTCATGGACGTGGTCCCCATGGATCGCTTCTCCAGGGCCCTGGGCCTCTGCACCATCCTGGAGAGCATCTCCATCCTCATCTCCCCGCCAATGGCTGGTGAGGCCCCAGACAGACGGGGAGGGCGTGGCCTGGAAGGGCAGGGGGGGCGGGCGGTGAGGCGGAGGGAACAGTCCGGACGGATTCGGGCCCCGTCCCAGGGCCAGGGACTTGGAATCTGTGGTTTTTCCCAGGCACCTCACTCAAGGGACTGGCTGCGGGCTGTTCCCCAGCTGGCACTCCATCTGAAGAGTTAAAAATAGGGGTTTGGGTCCCATATTTACCTGAGTCTGTCATCTTCCTCTCTGTACCTGTTTTCTTTTTCTTTTTTTTTTAAAAAAAATATATTTTACTGATTTTTTTTTTACAGAGAGGAAGGGAGAGGAATAGAGAGTTAGAAACTTTGATGAGAGAGAGACATGGATCAGCCGCCTCTTGCACGCCCCCCACTGGGGATGTACCTGCAACCAGGATACATGCCCTTGACTGGAACCGAACCTGGCACCTTTCAGTCCGAAGGCCGACGCTCTATCCACTGAGCCAAACCGGTTTCGGCTGTACCCCTTTTCTTACCAACAAAGTGAGGATGAGAATAGAATCTACCTGGGGAGCTTGTTGTGATGGCAGAGTCAGTACGAGGCACGGATTGGCTGTTACTGAAATCCTGGTCCTGCCACTGCCTGTCCCGGGGGACCCACCCCGAGGCAAGTCGAATGACTTGTCATCTGCACAAGGCAGAAAAGAACAGGGATGGGCCTGCCGGCCAGCCGATTTCCCCACTCCGCTGGCTCTTATCATAGTTTCTGCCCCAGGGCGAGCGAGACATACCCTTATGTGCTCTGTGGCCGGAGGCCTCCTGCCTGGGCTAGAGGCCGTTTAGTGTTTCCGCTCCCCCTTACCTTCACCAGCTATTACTGAGTGCCCGGCAGGTGCCAGCCACAGTTCCCAGTCCTGGGGTTCCCCAGAGACAAGAATAAAGGCCCTGCTCTGACCGGTTTGGCTCAGTGGGTAGAGCGTTGACCTGTGGACTGAAGGATCCCAGATTCTGGTCAAGGGCATGTACCTTGGTTGCGGGCACATCCCCGGTAGGGGGCGTGCAGGAGGCAGCTGATCAATGTCTCTCATCGATGTTCCTGACTTTCTATTCCTCTTCCTTCCTCTCTGTAAAAAAAAAAAAAATCAAAATATATATTTGCCGAGACCGGTTTGGCTCAGTGGATAGAGCGTCAGCTTTCAGACTGAAAGGTCCCGGGTTCGATTCCGGTCGGGGGCATGTACCTTGCTGGCGGGCGCATCTCCACTGTGGGGCGTGCAGGATGCGGCGATCGATGTCTCTCTCTCCTCGATGTTTCTGACTTTCTATCCCTCTCCCTTCCTCTCTGTAAAAAGTCAATAATATATATATATATTTTTTAAAAGAAATAAAAGCCCTGCTCTCGCAAAGCGCAGTGTAGTGGGGGGCTGGCAGCCCCCGGCCGTGCCTAACTGGCTCTCCGTCCGTCCTTCAGGGTTTGTCCTGGACCACACCGACAGCAACTTCAGCTACGTTTTCTACATGTCGAGCTTCTTCATCGTCTCCTCCGCCCTCTTCATGGGGGGCGGCTTCTGCGCGCTGCAGAAGAAGGAGAGGCAGGGCCGGCCGGCCCAGGCGGAGGAAGCAGCCATCCCGGAGGCCGCCCCGCTGCGGGCCCTCCCCGGGGAGGGTCCCGGCAGCCCGGAGAAGCGGCCGTGCACCGAAGAAATCATGTATGTGACCAGCGTCTGAGCCCCAGGATCACACGCGTGGCCGGCCTCTGAGCCCCGACCGAGGTCAGTGAGCGAGCACTGCCTCCGCCCAGGAGCGATGTCTTGCTGTTTCTCCGCGGGAAGCTGGACCCCGGGCCGTCCCGCCCTGGCCCGCACCTCGGGACTCAGCCAGAAGCTGGCCTCCGAAGACTCAGGGTTCCTTCCGATGAGCAGAATCCAGGAGCCGGTCCTCCTGGCTTTTTTTTTTCTGGGGCACCAGGGGACGTGGGGCCCAGGAAGGTGGGTCTGAGCTCTGCTTGGGTCTCTCACGGCCGACCGGGCTCAGCTGGCTGCCCACTTGCCGCTGCTACAACTCGTCACGCCGGGCCTGCGGGTCCAGCCTGGATGCTTCTCAGGTGGCCTCTCCGTCCCTTCTCCGGCTCCCCAGCCAGTTCCAAAGAGCTCACCGGTCCCCACCTCCTTCCCTGTGGCCCTGCCGCCGTGGATGGCCACGCTGCACATGAGCCACGATCAGATTAAATGTCATGGGAGCATCTGTGCTGGCGTCTGTGCGGAGAATCGGAGGGAAGCACCTGACTCGGGTCCTCGAATCAGTGAAGTCTGAGGAACCCCCCCCCCCCCCGGACAGTCCCCAGAGCCCGCTCCTGGGTTTCCTTCCTTTGCCCCTCCCAGCGTTTTGACAGGGAAGATCAGTGCTGGGGTTCGGTGGGGGAAGCCAGGCGTTTGAGCAGAAGGGTCTGGTTGCTAGGCCGGGCCCACGGGCCTCTGGGAAAATAGAGCTGCTTTCGCTACAGAAGCCCTTCTACTCCCCCCTCCTGCCCTCCCCGTCTCCCTGCTGTGTCAGAGGCGTCAACCCTGGGTGAGAAGCTGGCTGGGCCGGCTGCCAGTCCCCCTCCCCTGCTGCCCCTGGGCCTGTGTTTGGCCTGGAGGTCAGAGCTCCCCCACCCCCCAACACCCTTTGCGGGTGCCCTTCCTTAAGGTCATCCCTGTGGGGGGCTGGCTGTCATCAGCCCAGGCTTGTCCCAACCGAGGCAACTGAAAAAGTGTGTTTGAATTACACACAGAAATGTTTCCTGTTGCAGATGATAAACCCCAGGAACTAATGAGGCAGGAACCCTGGGCCAGGAGGACTCCTCCTTCCCCGTCAGTCCCCCCAGCTCAGCAGGGGCTGCTCACGCCCAGGGCCTTGTTTGTTGATTCAGGCTCCAGCAGGCTCCAACGAGAAAACCTTATCGGGAGGATTGATTTTATTTTCATGACCCGCCTCTAGCCTTCCTCCTCCCCGTGTCCAGCTGGCCTGAGCAAGCATCCTTGGGGCTGTCCTGTCCTCTCCAGGACCCTGCTCGGGGTGCCCCCTTATGGCCAAAGGAAGTAATGCAGAGGCGAAGCCACGGGCGCTGGGCTGGGACAGTGGGAGACTCGTGTTTTGGCCTCTGCCTCAATTCACTGTGTGCCTTTGGGCAAAGTGTTCAGCGTCTCTGGGCTTTTAAGAAGGAGGAGGCTGGCCTGGGTAAGGTAAAGTCTCTTCCAGTCTGAAAAGTCAGATCCTGAAGAGCCCCACCACCTTCCTGCTCCCCACCCCGTCCCGGGCTTGGCCACCACCCACAGTGTGGGAACTGAAGGGGGAAAGCAGGGGCCCATTTTACCAGGTCCTGCCCCCTCCATCTTCATGGAGTGGGGAAAGGAGGGCGCTGGGTTGGTGAGTAGGCAAATGCTTTGGGTGCTGAAGCCCCCAGGCTTTGAAACTCACATCCCCTAATAGACCCACTTCCTTAAAAGATTTAAGGGAAAAAAGATTATCAGTGACCATTCAGCGCAAAGAGTTCTGACTTTATCTGCCCCGGGCAACAGTAACCATAATCACCAGGCAAATATTTATTAAGCATCTACTGTGTGCCTGGGACTGGACAGATAACCGGTAAGAACTGGTTAATGTCCTCCACACAAAACCAAGGACTGAGAATTTTTCTCTCCAAGGTGGAGGGCCCCTGAGGGCTTGGGAGGAAACCAAGGGAGGGGAGGGAGGGGTGGCCCATCAGATTCCAGAACCCACACTTAGCTGGTCTGGGGCAGTTCCTGAGTAGCACAGGGTGGAGCTCTGTCCACATGCTTTCGCCGCTTTGTCCAGCCAGAGGCAGAGAAACCGCCTGGCCACCTTTGGCTGAGTGTACACCCCCAGGTCGCATCCGGTCCCCAAAGAAGCAGCCTCGGTATCCCAGCACCCCGATTAGGGCCAGAACTATGCAGGCCCCGGGGTGTGTGTGTGTGTGTGTGTGTGCATCGGACTGCTCCCCTTGTATGTGGGGCTGCTCCCAATGGGGCTGTAGCAGGTGGACCCCAGGAGCTCACCGCCCAGGGCCCCTTCACCTTTCCAGGTCAAGCACCGTGGGAGTGCGGTGCGACCACCTCCTTCCCTGGCGCTTTAGAAACCCAGCGCCTATGAGGTCCCGGTCACAACACCACCTTCCTGAGAAGCCCCAAGAAATAATGGGGCCGAAGGGCTTCACCACCCAGGACTGCTCCCCAACCCCAGAAAGCGGCCAAAACGGTGCATGTGGGTGGACAGATCTTCCTACCACCGGTGGGCGCTGCCCCAGCAATCCCTGTCCACCTGGCTGGCAAACAGCCTCACCCGCTCCCCGATATTTCTGACCAGAGGTGGAGGGCTCAGCTCGGGGCTGGGGAGCTTGGAAAAGGACCCATGGGTGGGGAGGAGGGGGGCTCAGGGAGCTGGCGCCCACACTCCATTGGGGCGTCCTTTGGTCGAGGAGGCGGGCCTGGGCCCCCTCGTCAAATGCAAGCGGATCGAGTGGTGGTTCTGCCTCGTCAGCCGCCATCTCTGGGCTCCTAAGGGCCCTAGGGGTGTCCCCCCAACCACAGCCCTTGTAGAGCCCGAGCGGAGAGAGGGGACGCCTACTACGCACGCGCGCCGAGCTCCACGATGGCCCCGCCCCCGGCCCGCCTGGGCCAACTCGCCCCGCCCTCTGGGGGGCGGAGCTAAGCGCGGCTTCCGCCGGATATCCGGGATCCAGCGGGGAAACCGTACCCAGCCGCTCGGGGCTGGGTGATATCCTGTCGCTTCCGTGCTTCCTGTTCCCCCCCCCCCCAGTTTTTTGACGCCCCACTCTTACACAATCCTGATACCACACCGCACCCCAAGTCCAGCTGCGAGCACTGCACAACCGGAAGCTAGGGTAGGAGCCTGCGTCCCGCCGGGTGCGGCCCGGGGAGGTTCTCGCCCGCCTTCCCGGCGGCCTCCGCCCTCCGCCGCCGCGGCCATGGCCCAGAAGCCGAAGGTAGACCCCCACGTCGGGCGGCTGGGATACCTGCAGGCGCTGGTCACGGAGTTCCAGGAGACGGAGAGCCAAGGTGAGAGCCGCGGGGTGGGCGGGGCTCGGGGGACCGGGCGAGGGTTCCGCCCGAGGGTTCCGCCCGCCACCCTCGGCCCGGACCCGGCTGCAGCTGCGGCTCCCCGGCTGCGGCTGCGGCTCCAGCGCCCGCTTTCCCGCTGCAGACGCCAAGGAGCAGGTGCTGGCCAACCTCGCCAACTTCGCCTACGACCCCGGCAACTACCAGTATCTGCGACAGCTGCAGGTCCTGGACTTGTTCCTCGACTCGCTGTCGGAGGAGAAGGAGACCCTGGTGGAGTTTGCTATGGGTAAGGAGGGGGGACGGTCTCCCCGAGATCTGACGGGCTGTGGTGAGACAAGCCGGTGATGGAGAGAGAGCGTCGGCCTGCGGACGGGAGGGGTCCCAGGTTCGAGTCCGGTCAAGGGCATGTATGTACCTTGGTTGCATGCACATCCCCAGTGGGAGGTGTGCAGGAGGCAGCTGATCGATGTTTCTAACTCTCTGTCTCCCTTCCTCTCTCTGAAAAAGCAATAAAAATTTTTTTAAAAAATATATTTTATTGATTTTTTTACAGAGAGGAAGGGAGAGGGACAGAAAGTCAGAAACATCGATGAGAGATAGACATCGATCAGCTGCCTCCTGCACACCCCTTACTGGGGATGTGTCCGCAACCCAGGTACATGCCCTTGACCGGAATCGAACCCAGGACCTTTCAGTCGGCAGGCCGACGCTCTATCCACTGAGCCAAACCGGTTCTGGCAATAAAAATTTTTTTAAAAAATATATTTTATTGATTTTTTACAGAGAGGAAGGGAGGGGGACAGAAAGTCAGAAACATCGATGAGAGAGAGACATCGATCAGCCGCCTCTTGCACACCCCCCACTGGAGATGCGCCCGCAAGCAAGGCACATGCCCCCCACCGGAATCGAACCTGGGACCCTTCATTCCGCAGGCCGACGCTCCATCTGCTGAGCCAAACCGGTCTCGGCAAAAAATATATATATAAAAAAAAGAGATAAGTGAGTCAGAAGTGAGTGTTTGGGAAAGAGATCTCAAGCAGTGCCTCAGCTGCAATGGCAGCCTTCGAGGTTCACACATGGTCCGGGTCACAGCCAGCTTGCATCAGGTCTGGCACTCAAGCCCAGATCCTCTGCATGCCTGCCTTCCCACCTGCCTAGAAATGAGATCATAAAGGAGGGAATGGATTGAAGCCACTTGGAGAGAGAAAAATATTTAGAGTGATTTTTTAAAACATCTTCATGTTAATGTTTTCACATCGAGAGAACTGGAGCTGACTTAGAATGACGTATGGCCTAAGATCTATTGACTCCTTCACTGGACAGATAATTTTTGGCATGAACTGGGTGAGCGAGGTCCTGTCCTAAGTACTGGAGAGATGGCGAACGAGTCGGGGAAAGGTCTTTGCCCGCAGGGAACATGCATTCTTATAGACTCTTATAATATAGAGGGAGGCAGATGGTGGGCAAACAAACCAAAAAGCCGAGGCTCTGAAGGAAGGACACAGGAGGATAAGCTAGAGCAGTAGGCGATGGGGCTGCTCCACTTTGGCCATCATGGACAGGCCTAGGTGGTAGGTGGAGACCCTAAGCCAGGAGGATGCGGAGGAAGGCTAATGTGTCAGGTTTGTGGCGAGTGACGCAGAGACCGGGACACAGTGAGGTTACAGAGGCGGCAGCACCAGAGATGGCAGGGAGGGGCTTAGATCTAGGCTGGGATTTATTCTGAAGCAAACAGATTATTTATTTTCAGCTGCATCTCTGAAAAATAACATTTTTCGCCCTCGCCAGTTTGGCTCAATAGATAGAGCAGCGTCAGCCTGCAGACTGAAGCGTTCTGGGTTCAATTACAGTCAAGGGCACATGCCAGGTTTGCAGGCTCAGTCCCCAGTAGGGGGCGTGCAGGAGGCAGCTGATCAGTGATTCTCTCTTGTCACTGATGTTTCTATCTCCTCCTTTCCTCTCTGAAGTCAATAAAAATATATATGTTTAAAAATAACATACTTTTATATAGTGAAAGGAAGCTTATCTATGTAGGGAAAGAAGCCTTTAATAATAATTTCATTGTCACCTAATACTCAACTATTTTTTTTAAACAAAGTTTTTTTTAAAATATATGTATGGGTTTTTTTAATTGATTTTTTGCAGAGAGGAAGAGAGAGGAATAGAGAGTTAGAAACATCGATGAGAGAGAAACACTGATCAGCTGCCTCCTGCACACCCCCTACTGGGGATGTGCCCACAACCAAGGTAAATACCCTTGACCGGAATGGAACCTGGGACCTTTCAGTCCGCAGGCTGACGCTCCACCCACTGAGCCACACCGGTTCCAGCCATTCTCTTTTCTCGGAAAGTGTCTGGTGCTCACCGGGAACGCGGGCAGCGCTCACTCTGCTGTTGGAAGGCTCCGTGCTGCGCCTGGTCGTTTTCCGTCCTTTTTCGGGTGGCAGGCCTGAGATTGTGATCTGCGGGAGGGCAGAGCCCAGCCTGGCTTATCTCCGCTGAGGTCTCGAATGCTCTGGCCTTTGGGTCTGGAGAAGGTGAGAGAGGGCCCTAGAGGGGCAGAGGTCTGGCTGCCAGCCGCAGGCACGTGGTACCGAGCCCTCTGTACCGGTGATGAAACAGCACCTCGGTGAGGCGAGTCCCACTGCCTGGGGCTCACACACGGAGCAGTAACTGGGGCCAGGCGTTTACCCCATCTTCCTGGACCCAGATTCTGTGCCCGGGGGGGACCCGGCTGCCGGAGCCAGTGCTCAAAGGCCAGGTTCTCCCCTGGTTCCCATGGCACCTGGCCGCCTCCAGCATGTCACTGGGATGGCCCAGGTCTTCAGCGGAACTGTCACCAGGAGATGGTACTGCTCAGGGTAGACAGGGCGTGGGAAGTGAGCGAATTATGGGGAACCGGGTACAAAGCCAGGATCTCAGCACGTGCTTGAATGAGTATTCCGAGCTACTGTCCCACATAAAAAGAGCTGGCAGCCTTCGGCATTAGCTTAGAAATGTTTGCCCAAAGCTTCCTGTGTGCTGCGGGTGCACACGGGCACCATCTTCCATGCTGTATGGAGACATACAGGGACCAGGAGAGGATCCTCTACTTCCGTGAAAACTGGTTGAATCCTAGGACGTGACAGAATACTTGCCGGTCTTGTTCCTAACACAGGGTTCAAATAAGTTGCCTCCCAGAATTGAGGTTCAATCTCTTTCCTGTGCTGTGTTTCCTGTGATACACGTGGCTGCCACTAGATGGCGGTGACGCTCAGAAAAAGGCAGGTACATACAGGTAAGTCAGTGGTTCTCAACCTGTTGGTCGCAACCCCTTTGGGGGTCGAACGACACTTTCACAGGGGTCGCCTAAGACCATCGGAAAACACAGGTATTTACATTATAATTCATAACAATAGCAAAATTACAGTTATGAAGTATGGTTGGGGGTCACCACAACATGAAGAACTGTATTAAATGGTCGAGGCCTTAGGAAGGTTGAGAACCACTGAGGTGGGTCCTCAGGGGCCTCTCTCTGGAAAACAGTATTTAGTAAAATTGAAGCTAGGCATACCCCCTGACCAGCAGTTACAGCCATGGGAGTAGGGCACATGCATATCCAGACACCTGTGCAAAAATGTCACTAGCAAACTTGTAACAGACACAAACTAGAAACAGTAAACAGTAGACTGGATACCAATATGGTGAGATGTTGCTACTATTTAGCAAGGCAAATGAACAGTCAATAACCACATGCAGAGCGCCGCCCTGCGGACTGAAGGGTCCCAGGTTCCATTCCGGTCAAGGGCATGTACCTTGGTTGCAGGCACATCCCCAGTAGGAGTGCAGGAGGCAGCTGATTGATATTTCTCTCTCATTGATGTTTCTAACTCTCTATCCCTTTTCCTTCCTCTCTGTGAAAAAAAAAGAAAAAAATCAATAAAATAGATATTTTAAAAAAACTACATGCAGTAATGTTGTAAAATGTTTTTGTTTGTTTTTAATATGTTTTTTATTGATTTTTTACAGAGAGGAAGGGATAGGGATAGAGAGTTAGAAACATCAATCAGCTGCCTCCTGCACACCCCCTACTGGGGATGTGCCCGCCACCAAGGAACATGCCCTTGACTGGACTAGAACCCGGGACCCTTCAATCCGAAGGCCGACGCTCTATCCATTGAGCCACACCAGTTAGGGTATGTTGTAAATTTTAACAAAAAATTTTTTTAATTCAGTTTTTTGTTAATCCTTACCAAGGATATTTTTTCATTGATTTTTAAAGAGAGTGGAAGGGAGGGGGAGAGACAAAGAGAGAAACATCCATTGATTGGTTGGGTCTTTCCAGCACACACCCTGCTCAGGGCCAGGGATCGAGCCTGCAACTCTGATAATGTGCTCTTGACCAGAATCGAACCTGGGACCCTTCAGTCTGCGGGTCGATGCTCTATCCACTGAGCCAAACGGGCTAGGGCAATAATGTTATAACTGTAACGGTAAGCGAATGGTGTTAGACACAACAATACATACAGTGTGATTCCATTTCTATAAAGGCCCCCAAAACAGGCAGAGATGGACTACAGTGTTTAGAGATGTGTGGAAGAGACAGGAATGGAGGGAGATTTCTTTAAAAACCCTATATTTTAAGTTAAAAAGATAAACGGTCTGCTTAGTAAAGATTATGTTATTAAGATATTACAAACCAGGAAGGTGTTTGAGAGAAGTGAATCAGGAAGGGACACAGGCTTTGGATTGCTGACAGTGTTCTAGTTCGTGACCTCGGGGCTGGTTACACAGGCGTTTGCTTCATTGTTCGTGGACCTGGACCTGGACGTGTCAGCCCGTGTCAGCCCTTCCCTGTGTGTGGTTTGCAGGTACGGCCCGGTGCCAGCCTCTGGGGCTGTGGGCAGGTGCATTATGATCCACATCTATTGCGCCAGGGCGGGGCCTCAGTCTCTCTGCCCATTTTACGGATGAGGAAACCAAGGCTTAGAGAAATGGGTTACCTAAACCCTCAGTGGCAGAACTGGTTCTAACTGGGCCTGCCCACCACAGAGTCCTTACTCCATCCTCATCCTCGGGGCTCCTGTACATCCTCCTCCCGCCGATCAGTCCTCAGCCATCCACGGTGGCCGGTTTCCCTTACAGGATGGAGGTGGTGGTGAGGTTCTCACCCACTAGTCCCTCCTGTTTCATGGGGACGAGGTTTCATGGGGACGAGGGCAGCCTCCAGCGTCTTTCCTGACTTACAGAGACTCAATCCCCCATCTCCGTTCTAGGCCCAAGTAGAGTGTGTGTGTGAAAGACAGAGAGAGAGAGAGAGAGAGAGAGAGCGAGCATGTGCACATATGCGTGTTTGTTATTTCTGTGAATGCATAATTGATTCACATGGTACAAGATATAAAAGGTAGTGAAAGGTAACTCCCCCTCTAACCTTCTCTGTAGCTCACCACTACAGTTACTCGTTTCTTAAATAGTTTTTGGAATTTACAAATGTACTATCTATATGAATATATTTTGTAGGTTCTGCACATGTGACAGTATACTACCTCTATATTCTGCTTGCCCTTTTTTTTAATGCTTAGCAGCAAATCCTGACATGCCTGCAGTGTCGGTCATTCTTGTAAAGCGGCGTGGTGTTAATTCCCTGGCATGGGGCCAGCCCCGTAGGGATGGGTGTTTAGGTGCTTTCCATTTTGCCAAAACAATCAGTGTCTCAGTAGACACCTTATTGGTGTTTCATTTCTTACTTGTGGGCCTATATCTAGAGGATAACTTTCTAGAAATGAAATTCATCAGTTTAAGTCAAAACTGTATTACAGGATTTTAAAGAAGTCTCCCTCCATTCCTGTCTCTCCCACAGTCCTCCCCTCATGAAGAACCGGCAAATGTGAGCATACACATATATTTGTCCCCCCCCCCCCACCTCCCTTCTTCAACATAATGGTAGCTTTTTCAATACAGGGTTATGTCCTCCGAATTTGAAATTTCAGAAAGAACCATTTTCAAGATGCTAGAATAAAAACCCAAGGGAAAAAAAAAAGATTTTCGCCCTAGCTGGTTTGGCTCGGTGGATAGAGCATCAGCCTGGGGACTGAAGGGTCCCAGGTTCGATTCCGGTCAAGGGCATGTACCTTGGTTGTGGGCACATCCCCAGTAAGGGGTGTGCAGGAGGCAGCTGATGGATGTTTCTCGGTGTTTCTAACTCTCTCTCTCTCTCCCTTCCTCTCTGTAAAAAATCAATAAAATATATATTTTTTTAAAAATGAAGGTTTTTGACTTGGGATGGGCTGTGGTGGGCCCAGGGTAGGCGGGTCCTCAGAGGTAGGCGGGTCCTCAGAGGCAGTAATGTCGTGGGCCATCTCTCCACGGCCCCGCCTCGCCTCCAGGCACCGGCTGCTGGCTAAGCCTGTGTCAGCCTGCCCTCATTTAATCCCTGGGACAATCCCAGCTCTCCCAGCACAGGGCCCTACTTGCTGGGTGACCCCGAGTCACCTGCCTGACCTCTGAGAGCCTCCAGCCTCCTCGGCCCAGGCCACATTTGGGGTTTCTCCTTTGCCTCTCCCAGGGGTTTTGGTGGTTCCCCGTGTCTAGAAGGGTCCTTCTTTTGCCTCTTGTTTTCTTTCTTCTCTCCTGTCTGGTTTGTCCAAAACATGTTCACCGGCCAGTCGTGTTTGCGTGGTAACCATTTTTAAATTGCAGCCCGGTGAACATACAGTGGCATGGATGTCCCTTAAGTACATGCCTGTCGATGTAACCGGCCCTAATCAGGTTTTAGCAAGGTCTCGCATGCCCTCTCCCAGTTAAGTGTCTCCCATCTTAAGGTAACCACTAACCTAACCTCTATCCCCACAGATTACTTTATCCTATTCTTCAACTTCATATTAGTGGGATCATGCAGTTGTATACTCTTTAAAAATTTATTATTATTATTTTTTAAATATATTTTATTGATTTTTCACAGAGAGGAAGTGAGAGGGATAGAAAGTCAGAAACATCGATGAGAGAGAGACATCGATCAGCCGCCTCCTGCACACCCCACACTGGAGATGTGCCCGCAAGCAAGGCACATGCCCCCGACCGGAATCGAACCCGGGACCTTGCAGTCCACAGACGGACGCTCTATCCACTGAGCCAAACCAGTCTCGGCAATTATTATTATTATTATTTTTACTCCTTTTAGAGAGAGGGGAAGGAAGGGGGAAAGAGAGACAGAAACATCAGTGATGAGAGAGAAGGGTCAATTGGTTGCCTCTTGCACGCCCCCTACTGGTTCTTCACGAGGAGAGGATTGTGGAAGAGACAGGAATGGAGGGAGATTTCTTTAAAACCTTAATACCCCCCTGTTCGGAGCCAGGCAGTAGTGAGCTCGGGCAGGTGCTGATCCATCCTCGGAGGCTCCCAGGCCTGCACCTGGGGCACAGGCGGGCCTGCCCTCCGGAGGGCCCCCCCGCCTCCCCCCCCTCTCCCCGCCACCTGCAGGCCTTGCCCTCTTCCTCCCCTGGCTTTGGCGGCAGTGTCCCGCCCAGGTGCTCCTGGGTGTGGTGATGACTAACCAGCCAGAGTGAGTGAGTCCTCCTTGTCTCCTGTCTTCCAGCCAGGGGAGTCCCATCCCCACCCTGGGTGGCGTCTGCAGGTGGGTGGGAGGCTGGCTCACTCTCAGGGCAGGCGAGATGGTGCAGGTGTGTCAAGCCCGAGGCCTCCCCGGGCATTTGCGCTTGTCCCCATTCCTGTCCAGCCTGGCACCTGCTCACAGCAGGACTAGTTGTCCTCAAAGCTTCTAGAACAGTGGTTCTCAACCTTCCTAATGTGACCCTTTTATACAGCTCTTCATGTTGTGACCCCCAGTCATAAAGTTGTTTTCGTTGCTATTTCATCACTGTGATTTTGCTACTATTAGTGAATCATAATAAAGTAGCAAGGAAAGTAATTTTATGGTTGGGGGTCACTGCCACATGAGGAACTGTATTAAAGGGTCGCGGCATGAGGAAGGTTGAGGACCACTGTTCTAGAGGGACACCTTTTCCCCTGGGTGTGGCAAAGGGCTCCCCATCTTCTGGGACTCTGGATGAGTTACTCAACAGCCTTGGCTTCTGCTAAAATGAGAGTGACGGTAATACTTTGTGGGGTTCATTCGTGTCTCCAGCATGTGTCCAGGGAGTTTCCACAGCGGTAGGTGCCTGGGATACAGAGGGACCCCAGAGAGTGGGGCCCTGCCCCATGGCACCCACTGAGGGGGACAGGCAGCAGTACAGAGGCACTCAAGGGATGCCCCAGTGAGCCATGTGCTACACTGGGGTGAATGGGCATGGCGGTAAGATTGACAGGAAGGCCTCTGAGTGTCCAGGAGGGAGGGACCTCTCCATCAGAGGTCTTGTCTCCCTCTCCTCCTGACTTCAGGACCACCACCCAGCTTCTTGCCTCCCTCAGATGGACCCTCTCTGGGAGCCACAGCCCAGATCCAGAACTATGGGGGGTCCAAGGCGGGCTGGGTCTCAGGGAGCCATCCAAGCAGCCCCCAACCCTCTGCAGGTCCACCCTTTCCTCACTGCTTTAAAGCCTTCCACAGATATTTGCGCAGTGCCCGTGGGCCCGGCACTGGATTAGACAGCTGAGGCTTGTTCTGCTTTTTAACCTAAAGAACGTGTGAGCGTTTAATGAACTTTCCTCCACGTGGCCTCAAACTACCAGGACACAGCCCGGCCTGGGTGGCTCAGTGGTTGAGCGTCGACCTATGAACCAGGAGGTCACGGTTTGATTCCTGGTCAGGGCACATGCCAGGTTGATTCCTGGGGGGGTTGGGGGGAGCGTGCAGGAGGAGCTGACCAGTGATTCTCCCTCATCCTTGATGCTTCTCTCTCCCTTCCTCTCTGAAATCAATAAAAAAGTATTTCAAAAAACAACAGAAAACTATCAGGTCTCACACACACACCCTATCTTCTCCGCAGCCTTCTGCTGAAGAACTTGGCCTCCGTGGTGACAGGCTGCTGCGGAAGGGCCCCCCCCACCCCCACCAGGACTCTAGCGGGGATCGCACGTCCGTGATAGCAGCTCCACGCTCCTGCTCCCTGGCCACGGCCCAGTTGATGGAGGCTGGCAGGGGCGAAGCTCTGGGTCCTCTAAGTGCTCATGCCTCCCACGGTTTCCCTTAAGGAACCAGGTGGCACCCCTGGAAGCCGCTCCCGTGGTGATGCCGGCACCCGCGTTACCTTGGCCTCCCGGGTGCTTCCTGTGCTTGCCCATGCGGCCATGGCTCACGTGGCCCCCCAGTTTCCGGGTCTCCCTCCATCCGGGCGGCAAGTCGTTGGGTGGCTGGGAGGCCAGAGGAAGCTGGGGTCTGGATCGCAGACGCGCACCTGCTAGCGGGGCCCGGCAGGCAGAGACAGGAAAACGGTCCGCTTTCTCACGTGCTCTGAGCACAGGGAGGAAATGGATGGCGGGTGAGGAGTCCCCCACACACGGCGGGGAAGGGCTGGTGGGGTGCTCCAGGAAACCTCAGTGGTGAGGGAGCAGCGAGTGCTGGTTACCAGCAAGAGGGTGGCAGTTTGTGAAGATCTGGGGCCAAAAGGTCCCAGGGTTGGTGACTTTTTTATTTATTTTTAAAATATATTTTAGCCGAAACCGGTTTGGCTCAGTGGATAGAGCATTGGTCTGCGGACTGAAAAGTCCCAGGTTCGATTTCGGTCAAGGGTATGTACATTGGTTGTGGCACATCCCCAGTGGGGGGCATGCAGGAGGCGGCTGATCAATGTTTCTCTCTCATCGATGTTTCTAATTTTCTATCCCTCTCTCCCTTCCTCTCTGTAAAAAATCAATAAAATATATTTAAATATATATATATTTTTTATTAATTTTTTATAGAGTTAGAAACAACATCATAGAGAGACATCTATCAGCTGCTTCCTGCACACCCCCTACTGGGGATGTGCCCGCAACCAAGTACATGCCCTTGACCGGAATCTAATCTGGGACCTTTCAGTCCTCAGGCCAACGCTCTATCCACTGAGCCACACTGGTTTCGGCACGGTGACTGTTTTTTTACTTAAAGGGAAAGTATATCAACCACTGAACTGGCTGGACCACTTTCAGGCAAGGCTGTGGTAGCAGGCCTTTCTGTGAACAAGGCTGGAGACCAGGATGGACTTTGGGCCCTTGAGCCGGGCTCTCCCCTGGGCCTCAGGGGGCAGAGAAGCAGGAGGGGCGGAGGGGGGTGCCGGGGCTGACGCACCCAGCTCACCTTGCTCTCCCCCAGGAGGCCTCTGCAACCTGTGCTGGGACAGGACCAACAAGGAGCACGTCCTGCAGACGGGCGGCGTCCCGCTCATCATCAACTGCCTGTCCAGCCCCAACGAGGAGACGGTGCTGTCCGCGGTCACCACCCTCATGGCCCTGAGCTCGCCGGACCCTGCCGCCCACCCCGAGCTGACCGCCACACCCGTGGTCCAGTGCATGCTGCGCTTCTCGCTCTCGGCCAACGCCAGGCTCCGGAACCTGGCCCAGATCTTCCTGGAAGACTGCTGTTCCCCGAGCCAGGTGGCCGAAGCCCGCCGTCGGCCGGCTCACTCTGCCCTGGGTATCCCGCTGCCAAGGACCGAGGCCCCGCAGCAGCCCTGACCCACGGAGACCACACGGCCGTGGCTCTCCTAGTGCCAGAGACGAGACCGGGATCCCCGGGGGGCCGGGAGGCAGGAGCAGCAAGCTCTCACTGCGCGCTTCTCCCCAGCGGGTGCCTTTTCAGCCGTTTCAGAGGTGAGTTTCCTCGGCGTGACGGTGTGACACCAAGGCCGGCGTAGGAGGAGGTGAGGAAGTCAGACTCTGAGATGTGGAGCAGGAGGGCAAAGGCAGTGCCCTCTGCTAGGCTGTCCTCAACCAGGGGGCGGCCGGGGCCTGCCACTGCCTTCCCCTCACCCCCACTGCCAGGCTCTCCTCCTGCCAGAAGCAAGCTGGGCCCGAGACCCAGGGCTCTTGCAGAAGGTGGTTCTCCTGGGAGCAGCTGGGCTGGGCTTCGGGAAACGGCCCGCACCTGAGGAGGGAGCCGGCCTCCCCTCCCAGAGGGCCCGGAGTCATTTGGAGGAACAGGGAGGAGGAGCCTGTGGTTAAAACCGTCTCGTGGCTCTGGGTAGCTGGGCCTGGGGCAGAGTGCATGCTGGCCTGGAGGACGCTGTGGCCCGGGGGTAACCATTTAGCCACACAGGCCTCTGCCAGGCTCCAGAGCAGGGCTTCGAGGATGAAGACGTGGTGCCTGCCCTTGTGTGACACAGCCCCGTGTCTGCTAAGGTGACCGTCAGGCATTGAACCCAGGCCATGAGGGTGATGACCCCAGAATACAGGCACACACCCTTCCCCCATGGTCCTGGCCCCTGGAAGTGCATCTCCGGAGGCTTTGGGGTGCTCAGGGAGGCAGAGGACGGCATACGGACCTCACGCGTGTGGCTCGCAGTCCCGTGTGTGCTGGTCAGCACAGGGAAGGGGTGTGGGACACCCTCTACCCAGTGGGGAGTCCTGGTCATCTGTACCCCCGGAGGGCTGGCCTCTCACGTGACGGAGGGAAGGCCGCTGAGGAATGGCGTCCATGGGGGTGGCGGTGGGGCAGGTGGGGGGTGGGGGGACTGGAGAGGTGGGGGACCTCTATCAGCCTCATTCAGCTGCAGCCCACGGGCGCCTGCGCTCTCCTTCCCCAAATAAAGAGCCGGGACAGAGCCGTGAGCCAGCCTTTTATTGAGAGGTTCCGACTGATCCCCACTCCCCACCCCCACCCCGTGCTTCCACGCCCGCCCGCTCGGGAGGTGCCAGGCGGCGGGCCTGTGAGAGAGGTCGCCGTGCCGCCCGCTCCCCGTCACTTAGCCCGGCCGGGTTTCACTGCTGGCCTGTCATCCTTCGCCTTAATGATTGTCCACCGCCGGGCGCCCACGACCGCGGCCTCCCGCTTGCTCTCGACGATCTCCCTCCAGTCGTCGCTCCAAGAAAGCAGCCGCCGCCTGGGCGGGGGCAGGTCCAGGTGCTGGTTGTGGCAGCAGGTGAACAGGATGTGCTCCCAGGCCGGGGTCTCCTCCTTGCCTGGGGCGGGACACGGGAGAAAGGCGCACGCCGTCCGTGAACGGGCCATTGCTGCTCCCTCTCCCCAGTCCCCGCGGGGAGGGGGGGTCCCCAAGGAAAACAGGTCCAACCTAGAATGGTGTCCTTGTCATCAATGAGCAGGTCCCCCAAGATCACCGTCTTGTCCCTCGTCACGATGATGCGTTCCACAAACTGGGGCCCCAGGTGCTTGTCCACCCAGGAGTACTGTGTAAGGGGCACAGGTCTGTCAGGGGGCGCCTCGTGGGGCCCCTGCCTTCGGCCATGAGGAAGCAGGGTGATGGGGTCTGTGGCCTTTGGCAGAGGCGGCTCCCCTCCCCTCCGCCCCCCACCTTCTGGGTTTCTGCTGGTTTCTTTAGGGCAGTGGTTCTCAACCTGTGGGTCGCGACCTCTTTGGGGTCCATCGACCCCGTCACAGGGGTTGCCTAAGACCATCAGAAAACACAGATATTTACATGGCGATTCACAACAGTAGCAAAATTACTGTTAGGAAGTAGCAACGGAAATAATTTTATGGTTGGGGGTCACCGCCACATGAGGAGCTGTCTTAAAGGGCCCCGGCCTTAGGAAGGTTGAGAACCACTGGTTTAGAGCCAGGACTTAGGAAGGGGAGTTTGCACCTTCTCGCTCACACAGTGTTGGTACTTCAGGAGGGGGCTGGTACAGATGAAGACCTCGATGCTGCAGGGAAGGCCGGTTAGTCGGGGTGGGGCTGGCTCCCGGCTCCCTTCACCCCACCACCACCACCCCCCCGCCTCTCCCTGCCTCCCTCCCTCACTCGTGCATGGCGTTCATCTCATGCACGGCCTCCAAGGCTCCAGGGATGGGCTGCAAGTCGAGGAAGAAGCCGGGGCTTTCGTACACACTGGCCACTTTGTCCTGAAAGATACAGTGTTCCCGTCCTGGCTGCTGCCCCCGCAGATCCAAACCCAGCGGGGGCCTCAAAGTCAGGGGGAGGCTGGGAGGCTGTTCTATCCGGGGTGAGCCGTGTCTTGTTTTGTTTTAATATATATTTTTATTGATTTCAGAGAGGCAGGGAGAGGTAGAAACATCAACGATGAGAATCATTGACCGGCTGCTGCCTCCTGCACACCCCGCACCGGGGACGGGGGCCACAGCCCGGGCACGTGCCCGTGGCCGGAATCGAACCCGGGACCCTTGAGGCTGCAGGCCGACACTCTAGCCGCTGAGCCACCCCGGTTAGGGCTGAACCTCGGGTTCTGAAGTTAGTTTTGCGAATGAGAAACGGGAAGGGGGGGGGGG
>JAAGEH010000427.1:3830256-3858858 GCA_011751065.1 Lasiurus cinereus
ATGAAAATGTACCTCTGCGCCCTCAATCGTCCTGTATAAGGTCACCGGCTTACCACTGTCTCCATAAATAAGCACCTTAGTATGTATAGATCTTAAAAAAAAAAAAGAAACAAAGAAAAGAAAATCAAACCAGCTTTGTAAGCTCAGTGCCATGGGCCAAGCTTGAACTGCCAGAACCATTTACTAAAAAGCTCTCATTAAGTGTAACAAATACCAGCCTGAATAATGTGCATGTATTTGTAAAGGATTTTTGGGTTTTTTTTAGCTATATTTTCTTGATTTTTTACAGAGAGGAAGGGAGAGGGAGAGTTAAAAACATTGATGTGAGAGAAACATCAATCAGCTGCATCCTGCACACTCCCCACTGGGGATGTGCCCGCAACCAAGGTACATGCCCTTGACCGGAATCGAACCTGGAAATCCTTGAGTCCGCAGGCCGACGCTCTATCCACTGAGCCAATCCGGTTAGGGCAGGATTTGGGTTTTCTAATCCTTCCTCACACACTCTGGCATTGCTCTCACTGCCGGCCGTACCACACGTGCCCACGTTTGCTAACTTTCCCGCTCGTTTTTCTCTCCTCCACCAGAGTACGCTGGCACTCGGGCAGAGCTACATTGCAGGCCCAATCTCTTTCCCAAGACCTGATTGAATCAAAATTCCAATCGATTCTTTCATTGATGTTAGAACGGGAGGGAGAGAGAGAAACATCCATCCGTCGCCTCCAGGACATGCCCCAACCTGGGATGGAGCCCGCAACCCGGGCACTTGCCCCGACTGGGAATCAACCTGCAACCTTTCGGTACACAAGACCGACTGAGCCACGTGGCCGGGCGCCGATCGATTCTAAAACCACGGACAGAACCAGAAATGCGGGCTGCGGGGGCACTCACCGTGAATGTCGCCTTCTCCCTGGAAGAGAAAAGAGATTAAAGTTTTTAATTTTAATTTTGCGACATACAAATAAAGCAGGCACAGTTCAGAGGGACTACTATGTCTCTGAAATCAAACGTTTTCATTTTGATGCGGTCAAGGTCAGGGTCAGGCTGCTTCACCACAAGTAACCTTTATTCAACCAGGGCCAAAGCCGGGCAAATCGCCGCGGTGCCAGCAACACTCTCAGCATTGAACAAACCTTAACATCTAACCAATATCACCCCACTAAATTAAAAATAATTTTATTTTTTTTTTAAACCTTAACATCTACACTGATGTCGGAAATCAATTAGCATTTCAGGGGCTCTTATCAGAATGGGAAGTTGGTAAGTCTGTCCTTCCATTCTCCCCCACTTTCTTCTGACCTAGGGGTTGACAGGCCCTTCCACAGGTCTCCCCCACTTGGGTGCCTCCATGTGCCCTGAAATCTCTATCCGGAAACCCCACCGGCTTTCCAGACACACGGCTGGGGGCCCTGGGGCGGTGCTACAGTCCTGGAGTTCCGCTCACAACTGGCCGTTTAACGTTTGCCAACAATTGAAACATCCTTGAACTCAGAGATACGCCGTATCTGAGCTGGGCAGGAAGTGAGAGTGCTGTGACTCACAGGTCCTAAAATCACCCCGAGGGGAGAGAGCAATCTAATGGCTCAGAACACCAAGGTCACGGTTACTCATTCTGACTTCCCTCTCTCCCCTTGTCAATCACCCATCACCAATCCTGCCCAGTCCCTTTCCCTACAACCTGGGTGGGAGACCCCAGGAGAAGAACTGAGGTTCTTAGAGCGACGGGGGGGATCTGATCTCTGAACCCTCGAAGGCTGGCCCCTTCCCCGACCGTCACACTGACCTTCAGGTCCAGGAAGTCTCCAGAGCTGGCTTCGGAGGAGTTCCTCCTCTGGGGCCCGGTCGACTCGGCATCTTCCCTGCCGCCGCTGGGCTTGGCGCCTGGACCAAAGACACTCTCTTGAGCAGCGGTTCTCAGCCTTCCTCAGGCCGCGACCCTTTAAGACAGCTCCTCATGGGGTGGTGACCCCCAACCATAACATTATTTCCGTTGCTACTTCATAGCTGTAATCTTGCTACTGTTATGAACTGTCATGTAAATATCTGATAGGCAGGATGTATTTTCATTGTTACAAATTGAACATCATTAAAGCATAGGGATGAATCACAAAAACAATATGTAATTGTATATTGTGAAATATTTATTTCTCATGACAAATAGATGAAATTTTTGTCTTGAATCGTGGTGTAGCATGGGTAACAGTCTTCATATGACAACAGTAAACTACATGGCTACACTTTGCTACACCGAGGAGCGGTGTGTTGGTTCCTAAGACCATGGGAAATAGGTGTTTTCCAATAGTCTTAGGTGACCCCTGTGAAAGGGTCGTTCGACCCCCAAAGGTTGAGAACCGCTGCTCTTGAGGATCATGATAGGGAGGCCGGAAGCAAAGCCTGCTTAGCGAGTGACAGTATTTATCCGTGAGGCTTGGTCACAGTCTTTCCTCCAAGGGAAGCTTTTTTTCTTTTAATATATTTTATTGATTTTTTAAAAAATATATTTTATTCATTTTCCACAGAGAGGAAGGGAGAGAGATAGAGAGCCAGAAACATCGATGAGAGAGAAACATCCATCAGCTGCCTCCTACACACCCCCCACTGGGGATGTGCCTGCAACCAAGGCACGTGCCCTTGACCGGAATCGAACTCGGGACCTTTCAGTCCACAGGCTGATGCTCTATCCCCTGAGCCAAACCGGTTTCGGCTATTTTATTGATTTTTTTACAGAGAGGAAGGGAGAGGGATAGAGAGAAACATCGACCAGCCACCTCCTGCACGCCCCCTACTGGAGATGTGCTGGCAACCAAGGTACATGCCCTTGATTGGAATCGAACCCGGGACCTTTCAGTCCGCAGGCCGACGCTCTATCCACGGAGCCAAACCGGTTTGGGCTCCAGAGGAGCTTTAACTGCTGTTGACCTCTGTGAGATAAAAGCTGGATCTGGCTCCCGAGCCCGGTGACAGCTGTGGTCTCCCGCTGGGTCCCCCCCTGACCAGCAGTCAGTCAGCAGCCCTACCTGCCGCCTTGGCCCAGGAAGGGGGGTTCTCCTCGGGTGTCCCAAAGATGCTGGAGGCCATCTTGTTCTTCCTCACCGGCTGCTCTGTGGGTTCATCAAAGCCTAAGGAGAAGTTGGATCCGCCACCTGGAGGCCGCAGAACCCTAGGGACAACGGGAAACAGAAAGGTCAGACCCACCAACACCTCTCTTGTGGTCAGGCACCTTCCCCTGGTCCATCCCTTCCCCTGCCCTCCCACAAGAGAAAGGTGCTATGGGAAGAAGGAATCGGTTCCCTGGGGTGTAAATTCAACACGGGGTGCTCAGAACAAAAATGCAGCTTTAGCCTCGACCGGTGTGGCTCAGTGGATAGAGCGTCGGCCTGCGGACTGAAAGGGCCCAGGTTTGATTCCCGTCAAGGGCATGTACCTTGGTTGTTGGCACATCACCAGTAGGAGGTGTGCAGGAGGCAGCTGGTTGATGTCTCTCTCTCATCGATGTTTCTAACTCTCTGTCCCTCTCCCTTCCTCTCTGTAAAAAATCAATAAAATATATATATTTTTTAAAATGCGGCTTTATAATTCTGTAGGAAGGCTGTCTGTCACACAACAGCCCCGAAGTCATCACCAACAACAGCCCGGCTGGCGGCTCCTTTCAGGACATGGGCAAGACACCCACCTAAGGAACCTGGCCTCCCGGGTTCCCTGGATCCACAGGCTGTGGCGAAAGTGGGTGTACAGTTGTGAGTATGCAAAGCAGCTTATTCTTATATCTGTATTACTATTTATTAGTTATTGTAGCATTTCCCATTCAAACTGTAAACCCACTTTTATATATATATATATATATATATATATATATATATATATATATTTCTTTATTGATTTCAGAGAGGAAGGGAGAAGGAGATAGAAACATCAATGATGAAGAGAGAATCATTGATTGGCTGCCTCCTGCACGCCCCCCACTGGGGATCAAGCCGGCAACGCAGGCCTGTGCCCTTGGCCGGAATCGAACCCGGGACCCTTCAGTCGGCAGGCTGATGCTCTAGCCACTGAGCCAAGCTGGCTAGGGTGTAAACCCACGTTTGCCTTACCCTATATGGACAAAGTTTAGAAGCACACCTTGTGACTGATTCTTTCCACTTTTATGTTCAACGAAATAAAAAACGGAAGAATAAACATATTAAAAGTTAACGAGGCCCATTTAGAAGGCCGAGCAAAGGTAATAAAAGAGCGGCTCCGGGTCCTATCTCAGCATCCCAGGCCGACCCTGTTTATACACTTGGCCCTCACTACTGTCACTGCTAACACAGGGACCGGCCACAGGGAGAAAGTCGAGATGAGTCAGGAAGTGTAAGAGTTGAGGCATGTTCTATACGCATGCACCTGCGGGCACCACCTGTAGGTTTTTGTGCAACAACAAATCCAGTACTTCCTTTTCCTTTTTTCTTATATTTTATTGATTTTTTACAGAGAGGAAGGGATAGAGAGCTAGAGACATCGATCAGCTGCCTCCTGCACGTCCCCCACTGGAGATGTGCCCGCAACCAAGGTACATGCCCTTGACCGGAATCGCACCTGGGACCTTTCAGTCCGCAGGCCGATGCTCAATCCACTGAGCCAAACCGGTTTCAGCCAATACAGTACTTTCACATTTCCAAATCTTCCTGCCATAGGCTGACCTAGGGGTTGGTTGACAGGTCCCCTCCCTAGAAAAACTCAAAAGCACAGAAAATGGAAATGGTTTTATGGAAAGATTTTCTACCCACTAATTCGATTCCTGAATTAGAGATAGGACAGGCCTGGGTTCTATTTCTTCTTAAGTCAGTTTGAAGAAGAAACAAATTTCTAGGAATATGTCCATTTCATCCACGTTTACGAATACGGTTGTCATTTGTAAAGTAGGCTCCTTATATTAGAAAATAAAAGAAAAATGATAAACCGTTAAGGTATAAATTCTCTTCTAAATACCCCACCCAATAAAGGCATTCCCAAGTTTTGATTTTTTTTGTTTTAAACTACTATTCCATTCTAAATATTTTTGAATATTTATTATTTTCTCCCTTGGATCATAAATTATTCAGAAGTGCATTTTTAAGTTTCCAAGTATAGGTATCTTTATAGTTTATTGATTTATAGCTTTTAATTAAAACACAGACAGACAATAGTTTTATGACATGAATCCTTTAAAATTTGAGGAAACATGCCTTATGTCTTAATAGGTGGTTAGTTTTGTAAATCTCTCTCTATGTGCTTGAAGAGAAAGTATATTTGCCAATGTTTTCTATGTCCACTCGGTCCAGTTTGTTAATAGAGTTGTTCAAATCTACTAATTAAATGCTTTATCATTTAATGAGAGAATCTGATCTGTTTTCCCCAGAATTCTGTCAAGATAAAGTGTTCTCTCTCAAAAAGACTGCCCTGGAGTATTTGAGATCAGTGGGAGAAAGTGCAATGAGTTAACTGGCCAGTCATTTTGATCAAAGTACATATATCCCTAACTCACTTCATTTACCAAAAAGTTCCAGCTAAGCCAAATCTTTCCATTTAAAGACTAAAACAGCCCTAACCGGTTTGGCTCGGTGGACAGGGCATTGGCCTGCGGACTGAAGGGTTGCAGGTTTGATTCCAGTGAAGGGCACATGCCTGGGTTGTGGGCTCGAGTGGGGCCGGTCCATGATTCTCATCATTGATGTTTCCATCTTTCTCTCCCTCTGCCTTCCTCTCTGAAACCAATAAAAAATATATATATATTTTTGAAAAAGACCAAGACAGAAATACTGGAAGAAAATAAGTACAGAGGTGTCCTAGTCTTGAAGAAAAGGGCTTTCTTTCTTAGCACAAGAGGAAAGCCAGAAATCATGAGATGGACAGAATAAACTCGGCAAAAATACACACATTTGACAAAGGATAATATCATTAGTACAATGCAATGCTCTTAAAAAACTATTTAAAAAATAACAAAAAAACTGACAAACGGTACCAATATCCAATTAAAAAATATGGATAGCCTCTACATATTAAAAATTCAACCTCATTAGAAAATAAAATTTAAAACAACATAATAGTTGGGAGCATTTGAGATCTCTCTCCCCTGCATATCTTGTTAGTTTGGTTCAAATAAACTCTTTAAAAAACACACACACACACACCAAGATGACAGTTGTGTGAGGGTTTTCTGCTTATTAGACCAGTGAAGATGGAAAATAAATGCCAATTCCCAGCATGAACTTGTACAAACTTTCTAAAGAACATTTTGATATGTGTATCCATTGTTTAGGCTTACATTTTATATGAATCGGTATTTTTACTTCCAGAAATTATCCCCAGCAGATAACCAGACATCTGAACAAGGGTACCCCTCTAAATAGGCCAATCTGGGGAAAGTTGGAAATACACTCATTATCCAATCGGAGGAGGTTAGGTATCCAAGTCTGCCACACAGCAGAAAGCTGTACACATTACAGTGAGATGTGCCTTTATTTTTTTTTTAATTTTTTAAAATATATTTTATTGACTTTTTTACAGAGAGGAAGGGAGAGGGATAGAGAGTTAGAAACATCGATGAGAGAGACATCGATCAGCCGCCTCCTGCATGCCCCCTACTGGGGATGTGCCTGTAACCAAAGTATATGCCCTTGACCGGAATTGAACCTGGGACCTTTCAGTCCCCAGGCTGGCACTCTATCCACTGAGCCAAACCGGTTTCAGCAAGATGTGCCTTTAGAGGATACAAAAAGTTACCCAAAACCCAGTGAATAAAAAAGGTTAGAGAACAAATACAAACCCAATTACATCCTATATTATCTCCTATACAATAAAAGACTAATATGCAAATCGACCAGAGGAAGGACCGGTCGCTATGACACGCACTGACCACCAGGGGGCAGCTCCCCACAGTGGGAGTGCTGCTCAGCCAGAAGCCCTGAGCCGGCTCCTCCCCCCTTGATTTAGGGGGCACCTGGCCTCAGCTCCCTCACCCTGCCCCTTCCTGCCCAAGGGGCCTGATCCCCTGCCCTGTCCTGGGTCCTTCCCCACCAGGCGCCCCCGTGCTGTCTTAGTCCTGCCACCCACCCGCCAGAGGCCAGGTCTGGTTAGGGCCAGGCAGACGGAAGGAACTCAGACAAACGTCGCCAAATACCTATGTGGCCTCCTCCCGGGACCGCCCTCTTCCCCAATCCGGTCAGGCCACTTTCCTCGCTGTCCCCCACACAGCCCGGCTTATCTCCACTCAGACTTTCTCCTCTCCATCCCCACTTCCCTCAGTGATTCTTTTTTTTTTTTTAAACTGAGTTTTAGAGACAGAGGAAGGGAGAGGGATAGAGAGACAGAAACATCTATAGCTGCCTCCTGTAGGCCTCCCAACTGGGAAATCGAGCCCCCCAACTCGGGCACGTGTCCTGATTGGAATGGAACCATGACCTCTGAGTTCCCGGGTCTGTGCTAACCACTGGGCCACACTGGCCAGGCCCCCTCAGTGACTCTGACACCTTCCCCTCCTCCAGGCTCTCAAAGGGTAGCAGGTGGGACCGAGGAAAAAGCACTAGAGAGCCCAGTGTGACAGGGCCCGATAAGGAGGTATTTTTGGCTTGCGGGTCCTGCCGCCTGGCACAGCTCTGTACCTTCATCACGTGGCACAGAGCAGCCGCCGACAACGTGAGAACGAATGGCTGTGGCTGTGGCTGTGCTCCAAGAAAACCTCACTCACGGGCTCGGGGATTGGATTTTCATGTCATTTCCACCAGTCATCAATTATTCTTCTTGCTTTTTTTTCTCTCTCTTTTTTTTTTCTCAACCACTTATAAATGTCAGGAGCTGAGGGCAGCTGGGGTTGGCCCTCAGTGGTCATTTGCTGGGCTCTGCTCTGTCCCAGCGATCTGCAGCTGGGGTCCCGGCAAGAATGTTTAAACCATGCCATACCTGACGTCTTTTCCCTTAGACTGCCAAACACAAAGTGTCAACAGCCAACACCACAATAGCCATCCGGTATGAATGAATCAAAATCATACCTATTTGTTGGGCCAGACTGGCAAAACATATATTGATGGCGTGCTGCAGAATTGTAGTCATTCGTTTATGTGTGCCCTGAGGTTCAAAGGTAGGAAAGGTCCCTGCCTATCCGGTTCAAGAGCCGCTTTTCTGTGTGCCCTGACCAGGGATCAAACCTGCAACCTTGGCATATCGTATCGGGACCACACTGCAACCAACTGAGCTACCAGCCAGGAGTCAGCCTCATTTTTTAAAAAAATATTTTTTAATTGATTTTTTACAGAGAGGAAGGAAGAGGGAGAGAGAGTTAGAAACATCAATGAGAGAGAAACATCCATCAGCTGCCTCCTGCACACCTCCTACTGGGGATGTGCCTGCAACCAAGGTACCTGCCCTTGACCGGAATCGCACCTGGGGCCTTTCAGTCTGCAGGCTGACGCTCTATCCACTGAGCCACACCAGTTAGGGCTCATCCTCATTTTTAAGGGATCCAAATCAGGCCCTGAGAAGTTCCAAATAAATTGCCCACCCTTAGTTAACTGACACAGAGAGGACCGAAACCCAAATCCCCCGTTCCTGGCATTGATGCAGGGGAACCACACAAGGCCATTTTCCTCTTTACACTACAAACCCCCAGAGTTGGTACTCTGATGAGTTTTCTTGCTTCTTAATCTTCAACTGTCTTTCATTTCTTATGTAGGGCCTCTAGTGTCCTACCCTGAATCTAATATTTCTATCTGCCCGTAGTGAAATTCAGTACACAATTTACACTAAGTAAAAATCCTATATAATAAAAGGCTAATATGCAAATTGTCCTCTCTGGAGTTTGACGGGGAGACTGGGAGTTGGATTGCTTGCTATGACGTGCGCTGACCGCCAGGGGGCGGGGCGGAACATGGCGGGCGACCAGCAGCAGTGGGGGGTGCACAGAGGGAGTGAAGGAAGGAGGAGGTAGGGAGGCGGGGAATCTGATTGGCCCTGATCGCCTGACCAGGCCTAGGGGGCCATACCGTGCACAAATTTCATGCACCGGGCCTCTAGCTAGTGTCATTATATTTCCCGTGGGGGTTGGGGGAAGAGATCCATTGTGTTCTCTTATTAGCATGTCAAACATTTAAAACCTCACTGGTTTGTGGTTTTTTAAAAAAAATCTCAGATATTAAATATCCACTTAAGATTATGTGCATTCAGGCATACATTTTATAAAGATGATCCTTTTAGGTTGGCATAAGTGGTTTAAGTAATAACTAAAGATACACATTCTTAATAGGCCTTCTCTCATGTTCCAGTTTGAAGTGACTAGGTTTTCAACATTTGTACCCCAAAAGTTAACTTGCTTCATGGTCTTCCCCCTTCATTCCCTAAGAGATCAGTGATTTTGTTGCCTTACCATCATCCTTAAACCCTTACGAATTTTTAGCCAGATGAACATCTTCACAACCCTAATGGGCTGGGAAATATTGTTTTTGGCCTTGAAAACAAACAAACAAACAAAAAGACACTAGTACCCAAACACCAGCTTTAAAAAGAAAGAAAGAAAAAAAAAAATCAAAGCTCTGACCATTCCAACTTTTTAAAGGCCCCCCGTTCCTGCTAGAACAGCAGGTAGGACCTACTCGGATGACGTCAGTGTTGTGCAGCCCATTTGTAACAGCCAGACATCCCCAAACAAAGGATTGGGATCAGAAGACAGAAATTAAATGCATTTTACTTCTGCGGGCCCTCCTCCTCCTCCCGGGCGCCACACCTGCTGACTACATCAGCATTACCCACTGGAGACCCCACAAAAAACGCCTCCATGTGCCATGTTTTCTTCTCTCTGAAAATCCCAGCCTTCCTTCCCTCCTGATCTGTGGGGATCGTCTCCTACCCAGACTAACTGTAGAACACGTTCGGGGGGGGCCGGGAGGATGTCCCGGGAGAAAGCAAGTTCGGGAGCAGCGGCTGAGATTCGGGAAGAGGGGTCGGCAGGAGGTAAATAAGGGGACAATGCGCCCCGCGTCCCGGGATGGCAGCGCTGGAGAGAAACTGATGACAAAAGGCGAACGCACACGCTTTGGGGCGCAGAACCACAGCTCATTTCCGGCTGGCACTGCAAGCACCCACATCACAAAGCTGCGGGTTCCTGGGGCCGGGTCGGCGCTAAACCCAACGCAACCCCAAAGGATGCAAAACCTCCGATTTTTCATTCCAAACCTCTCCGTTCTGACCCGCAGAGAGTTGACCCCGGGGCGCGCACCCCCGGGAAAACCCCGGTTCCACCTGGCCCAGTGCCCTCTGCACGAATGATCTCCCTGGAAGGGTGACAGCAGCAGAGGGAGGGACCCTCCTCGGGACGGTGTGTCCATCCTCCTCCCGCTCTCCCCCCACACCCCCATCCTCCCAGGAGCCACCAGTTTAGTTTTTTTAAAAATCCTTCCCGTTTTTTGTTTTTTTTCCTACATGGCAAAAGGGAAAGGAATGGATCCAAAAGGGGTGCCATTCCCGAAGCTCCCTCCTTAGACTCCCCGGCTTGGAGGCCTGCTTTTTTTTGTCCCCCAAGCTCCCCCCCCCCCCCCCAGCCACCCCTGCTCTTTCGCGGCTGTCTTTCTGAGCCCCACAAGATGGCTCCTCCCTTTGTGCCACTTGCTCAGGACCCCCCGGCTGCCCCCCCCCCAACACACACACACACACGGCTGCAGGCAGCTGGCCAGCGATGGCGAACAGACGCCTGCAAAGAGTGGGGTCCCCGCGAGATGCCGGGATCCCCCACCTTCGGAGAGCAGCCCGGACAATGTGGGCAGCAGGTGCCACCGGGTGGGTCCCAAAGCCTCCCCGCCAAGTTAGGCGACCGCCTGGGTGGGGGGGGGGGGAGAGAAAGGGTGCCCGTCCCAGCAACTGGCGCCCGGGGCACCCCCTTTTCCCAGACGCAGCAGCGGCGGCCAGACAGGCCCGGGTTCCCCCGTGGAAAGAGCGTAACGCGGGAGAGACAATGGCTGTCTCCCCGGCCCCGCCCAAGCGCCGCGGCCAGGGAGGACCTCCTTCCTCCGACGTCCGAGAGTGTGTGGGGGGGCGGGGGGCTGCCCAGACCGAGGTCCGAACCCCGAAAAGCCGCTCGGGCCGGCCGGGAACGCTCGCGCTCCCGTCCGGGGGGGGTGGGTGGGCGCAGGCGGGGCGGGGGGCAGGGGTCCCTCCTTTGTTAGCAGAAGCCAGGCACCTGGCCAAGGGCTGGCGGCGGGGTCCTGGAAAGGAAGGGAGGAAGGAGTTGGGGGGTCGCGAGGACCCCCCATCCCCGCCCGCCCATGCCAACCTGCCAGGCCGGCCCCCCGTTGGGGGAGGAGGTCGCCCCCCCCCCCCCCGCCCCAGCCCCGCTTCGCCGCGACCGCGGAATCGGAGCGCCTCGCCCGCCGCACCGCCGCCACCTGCCCCCGAAGCAAGTGACAGGCGCGCGTGGCCCGCGGGGGAGACAATGGGGGCCTGGGCGAGGCGCCCCCGTCCGCCGCCGCCCGGGCACCCCGAGGCTCCGAGCGCCGCCCCCGGGCACGGGGAGGAGAGAGAGGCGGGCGCGAACCCTCTCGGTTCACCCCAACTTACACCCCCCCCCCGCGGCGCTTTCGGGGCGCGTCCCCGGGCCCCCCGCTGCCGGGGAGGGAATGAATGAGAGCAGAGGGAGTGTCGGGCGGGGCAGCGTGCGGGGCTCGCGGGGAGACAGACACAAAGGCGGGACTGGCGACTGAGCCCCGCCGCCGGGGCGCCCCCCCCCCCGGGGCACGTTACCGCCAACGACCCGCAAAACTCGGTCCGCGCGGCCCCGCTGGGCAGCGGCCCTCCTGACCCCCCACCTCCCCGAGCCCCGCGTGGCGCGGACCCGCCGCCTCACCTGGAGCTGTTCCTGCTGTTGGGGTCGACGCCCTTGAAGGTGGTGGTGGTCGTCATGACGCCGAGGAGGGGGAGACGAGCTGGCGCGGCACCAGAGAGGAGAACGGATCCGGCCCGAGGGGCGCAGAGGAGCTGCCCACCCCGCGCCGACAGCGACCACTGCAGCAGCCTCCGCCGCCGCCGGTGGGGCCGGCGGCCGCTTTTATAAGGGCTCGGCAAGCCCCGCCCCGCCCCGCCGGCATTGGCCGGTTCAAATCGCTCTCTTCGCGCCGATTGGCTCCCCCCGAGTGCCAAGCATCGTGCTGCCGCATCGCGATAGGCTGCGGCGGTCCGGGCTCAACCCGACCCCGCCCCGCTTCCTGGTCGGGGCGGGTCCGGAGGAGTGTCCCCGCCCCCACCCCCAAATCTCGGAGGTGATTGGACGGGACGAGGAAGGCTCGCTGTCACTTAAAAAAGTTCCCGGACAAAAGGGGGAAAGCTCGCTCCGGGCGAGTCGGAAGCCACAGTGCCGGGCGGATCCGCCGTGACCGTCAGACCCCGGTGTGTGCCTCACTGATGGCGGGCTCGTTGGGGGCATGCTCCGTAAGGGATGGAAGTCACTACTCTGCCTTGACATTTATTGAGTACCTACTGTGCACCTACTGTGCACCTACTGTGTGCAAACCTGCCGGTCCCAAGGCAGCAACAGAAAGCACGCCAGGATGATCCCTGTGCAAACGACTGGAAATTCCTGGCATTTTCATGTGAATGTGTAGCCGTCCTGGGCGGTGCAATGCCCGAGACCAAAATGATAGCCGTTCTGATTTGAGGCCCTTAAATGCCTTGGTGGCTGGGAACGGCCACATCCTTTGCTGTCGAGACTATTCCAGAGCCCTGCAGCTGTTTCCGCCCTTAAGTCGGGAGTCTCCCACCTGTCTGGCTAAATCGATCCCCGCAACAAATGCAGGCACACTTGGGAGGGCTCGGGATGACTGCTTACAAAAACATAACGGGAATGCATGCGTGTTTCTTCCCCGAGGCGGATCTTTTCCAGCGTTTCCCTAAAAGTGAACCACTTTCTTCTTTGCATAAAACTTCCTCTTCCTCCCAGTTTATACTATCGGTTAACCGCTCTTCTGGGCTTTCATAAAAAGCCAGAGATGCGTTCTTCTCTTCTAGCAGGCATGGATTTATGTGCTTAGCACAAAAACTTGAAGCACACCACTTGTTTGGGTGAAAATCTTTCCATTCTTAAAGGCTGGGCCTAAACTTCCAAAACTTTAATAATAATAATAATAATAATAATAATAATAGTAATAATAATAATAATAGCTAAAAAATAAAATAAACCACCTTCAGATCCACCTAGCCAGCGAGCATGCAAGCCCTCCTCAAAAATCATGTAATAACTGCCCTGGCTGGTGTGGTTCAATTGGTTGGAGTGGTTACAGGTTCCATTCCAGGTCAGGGAAGGAGGCAGCTGATAGACGGGTGTTTCTCACATCCATGTTTTTCTCTCTCTCTAACAAAATACGAATCGTGTAAGTACAGACTCGGAGTTAGAGGAGTATGGTGGTTGCTGGCTCAGGCTCTCCTGGGAGAAATCTGGGTTTTATTTTAATCTCAGCTTTTCTGAGCACGTTTCCTCATTCATGAAATAAAGATAAAACTACCTGGATTCCACAGAGCTGAGCACGGAATTAAGTAACGCCGTAAACTGGTTGGCCTGACATATAAGAAGTCATCAAAGTGACAGCCGTTTTTAGTGACCGACTTGGAAAATAATCACCTAGCTTTCTAACGATCTGAATTTTTTTTATATGTGAAATGAGAGGGGTTTGGACCCGACTCTTTAGGGTGCCTTTTAACCTACATTTTTGAATTTGTACGTGACTTGCCTTACTTCCTCCATCCCCTGTACTCTGGTGGAAAACAGGTTGCCATGGTAATACAGCACCGGGCTAGACATCAAAAAGCCTAGGTTCTGGGTCTGCTCCCTCTCCATACAACACTAAGTACACCGATACTCTCGAGCCCAGTTTCACCTATAGAAGGGGGTGAAGAATTTTAAGAACGTTGTACTTAGTAAATGAAAGCTTTCTCTTCCAGGTGCCTCACAATGGCTACACATCGGAATGACCGAAGAGCTTTGAAGAAACACAAATGAATGCCAGGCCCCATCCAACACCAACTAAATTGACATTTCTGGGTGTCAGATTCAGCCGTGGGTATCTTTCAGAAGGTAAACAGGTAATTCTCATACAGAGTTTGGGCTGAGAACCTCTGTTTCAAGGATAAAACATAAATCCCAGGAGGACCTTTCGATTTATTAAGAGTCAATTTATGTAAAACAGACAGCAGATTAAGGCCATTTTAGGCAGGCTGTTTGGCACTCTACCTACCTCTTTGTACAACCCCAAGGTTCCAATTGCAAAGCCACTGCCATGAATGAATGAATGAATGAATGAAACCACTGCCCTCTATGTGCAAGTCCATTTTCACCTACTTTTCAAATACAGTAAAGGGGAGAAGATCGAGCAGTTGCCCACATGCTTTATAAGTTTTCATCTTTAAACAGTTAAGTATTCTTAAATTTACCTTAGCCCCATGCTGCCACTTCCTTACTATATTCAGAGTTCTAGTCATCCATTTGTACTTCAGGTCAGAAAGGTTAGTAAATCAGCTTACCCAACAGGTTTGAGTAAACCCAACGTTCTCAGAACACAATCTGTTTTCCTGAATCAGGTGGCAAGAAATCTAGTATTTAAAACACATCAGAAAAGTGTGTGAGGCCCTAATAATTTTCCTTTAACATGGATAGGAATGCCATTGCTTTTTTAATTTTGCTACTGGGTATCTGGAGAGTTTTATTCAAGAATGCGCTGAAACTGGTTTGGCTCAGTGGATAGAGCGTCGGCCTGTGGACTGAAAGGTCCTGGGTTCGATTTCGATCAAGGGCATGTACCTTGGTTGCGGGCACATCCCTAGTGGGGGGCGTTGCAGAAGGCAGCTGATCGATGTCTCTCTCTCATCGATGTTTCTGACTCTCTCTCCCTCTCCCTTCCTCTCTGTAAAAAATATCAATAAAATATATATTAAAAAAAAAAAGAATGCAATGCACAATCTACTCAAAATAGCATGCAAGTTGTTTCTCACCACTTTAGCTAAGGTCATACCTAAAAACAAAAACATGCACTAACACAGCAACTCTTAGCTCTCAAGCACCTGTTTTTACCTTGAATGTTATCAGCTTTCCCACTACCATTGCACTGTGCGTATCCCCCGGCAGTTCAGCCTGCCTCATTTTATTCCACAATGCCACAGGGAGTGGGTAATGCTCTCCCCTAGATTCTGAAACTGGGTTTGAACCAAGCTCTTTGATCAGTGCGTTTCACTGACATGGATACACACGTATTAGGTTGAACCATTTGAAACTGCAGATATTGGACTAAGTTAGACGTACAAGAATAGCAACTACTTGAGTTCAACCACAGTTGAATACATAGCCTTCTGTTTCATTATTGAAAAACAAATGCTGGTCATGTGCTTTTGAATTTGGTTTAGTGACTGCCCACTGACAAGTATTTCTAACAAGCTTTATTTCTCAGCCTTAATATTGCAGTATGCTTCCTAAGCGTATCACTTATGTATGACTTAACCACACATATTTACACATAAGTTCTGCATCCGTCACTCTTAAAGCCAAATTTAGTAAGCATCTGTCCATTCTTTTCTTAGCCATATCCTCACCCAAAAAAAGAAGGGTGGCAGATCAATGCCCGGGGAGACAGCCTAAGTTCTGGTAAAATTCATTTGCCGTTAAACAAAGGCGTGAAGAGATCTCAAATAATGGAAAATGGCTTTGTCATGTTCTCGCCTTCTCTTTATTCAAAGGTAAACAAAATAGTACACATACTCTACTAAGGTCTGACATACGCCCCTAAGGTCCTTTTTAATCACTGAATTATAGAGGGAAGGCATAACTCCTAGTTTCCCATTTCTTCCTCTTTTCAGACTAAAAGCTGAATAAAATACTGTGTAGTTTAATTTTGTCCTCTTTCCTCAGTTCCATGTTATTTCTCTATTTAATAAAAAAAAGAAATAAAGGCCTAACCCATCTGTCCCGCTCTCCTAAAAGGAATTCACATGCTTAGAAAAAATAACAGCTAACAGCCCAGCAGGTATGGCTCAGTGGTTGAGTGTTAACCACTTGTGTTAAGGTCACAGTTTGATTCCCAGGGGAGGGCACATGCCCAGGTTGCAGGCTCCATCCCCAGTGGGGATCGTGTAGGAGGCAGCTGATCAAGGATTCTCTCTCACATCTCTCTCTTCCTCCCTCTCTAAAATCAGGATGTCTTCAGGTGAGGATTAAAAAAATATTCTGAGGAATATTTTTCCTTCAAGACTCACTAGGGCACTATTTAGTACTAAGCACTTATTAAAAAACCTAATGAGACAAGAGACAAAGATCATATTCAGTATTTTTTTAATAAATAGAAAGTTCTTGGCCAGGTCTCTGATTTCTCATTTACATTAAGTGCAGGCCAATTGGTAGGGATTTGGGTGTTCAGTTGACGCCTCAGCATTCTATGGCAGAGCCCTTACTTCACACTGGATGTAACAACTTATTTTGATCCTCGCCCAAGGATATATTTTTATTGATTTTTTGAGAGAGAGGAAAGGAAATATCAATGTGAGAGAAACATAAATTAGCTGCCTCCAGCCCCAACTGGAATTGAACCCAAAATCTAGGTAGCCCTGACTGGGAATTGAATCTGCACAACCTTTTGGTGTACGGAAGAAAGCTCCAAGCAACTGAGCCACCCAGCCAGGGCTGAATAATAACTTTGGAGTTCAGAATGTGGGAGGCATTTTCTAGCTAAAACATATCTCATTTAATCTTCACCACAAGGTGATTAACTCAAAAGTTGTAAGGATGTCTCTCATAATTGCTTCTCAATTCCACATGCTTTGAAAATACATTTCTGGGGGTAGGGCAGAAGCACTGGTATTTTTTAAAAGCTCACCCAGACGTTCTAATGAAAAACCAGGATCCAGAATCACCGTTAAGTCATATTTAAAAGCAGCAGCAACCTGACTCAAAAATAGCCCTCAACAGCACAGATGGCCCTCTCCAATATATTAACCACCATCACTACCCTGACACAGACACACACACACACACACACACACACACACACACACAATCTTGGAAAAACATCAAATCCCAGGATTCCACTGTCCACTGATCTGCTGCTATCACAATTCCCAATGTAAGTGCTCCCATTCACCCCCGTCTCCCATTTCTCCTCAAACTAGTCCTTGCCATCTTCCATTCAACCTCATTAAAGTAATATGAGGACAGCCAGAGTTTAGCTAAATTATAACAGTTAACCAAAATGGCAGCAAACTCCCATCACTTGAATGTCCCCTCCCAAACCAAAAATTACTTTCCGTATTTTCAACTCAAACAATTCCACTTATTTTTGCAGTGATTTTTGAAAAAGTACTCCACAAATTTTTTCCATGGAATATTTGTGTTGGTAGCAACTTATGTGAAATGGTCAAGAGCAACAATCAAGAAAAGTCCATTTAAGAACACAAATAGGGTATATACACTGACTCAAATATCAATAAGCTACAACGTACTGTATTATTGAACAGTGTCCTTTCCACACATTTATTTCTCTCTGGCTTTTAATTCTACCAAGTTTTTCTACTATGAAGGAATTTAAAGTATATCTTCTCCCAACAAGGCAAAAACTCGTATTAATTCCTCTAACTGAAGAGCCCAATTCAGGACCCTTTCCACATTAAAGTTCTCCGATTTAAATTTAACTTTAGTTTTTAGGACACTACAAAACTCTACTATTTAATAGTACCTAGATCAGTAAGTCAAGAGAAATGTACTTAACTGATCCCTTCTAAGAATTCTTGGGGGGCAGGCTTCCCACTGTCTCACAATATAAGTTGTAAAAATGAGTTGGTAGCAAAATAAAAATTGATTCAAGATTAACGCATATACATAACAGCGCCAAAAATCTAGAGAATTCCTGATTCCGGGGAAGCTCATTCGCTGTGGACATGGGGAATGTAAAAGAGACCATGCTGTAAGAGTATAGTGAATTAAGTGAATGACATGGCATTATCATAGCACATGGGGACTTGATCCAACAAGACCACATGGGTGGGTTAGCAGGGGTGGGAATTCAGTTTCTTGAGAATTAGTTTGAGAGAATTCCATTGGAATTAACAGGCAGTAGGAAACCTATCTCTAGTCTCAGTTTTATAACCATTTGGCTGTGTGACAACTCTCTGGACCAGTTTTCTCAACTCTAAAACAGGGGTTAAAATTACATCATCTTCGTTTATCTTTCCTGCTCAAATACTCTGCTTATTGGTTCTAGAGCCGTGATCTTTCCCCATACATTTGAAGACAATAGCGACCTGTATATTTAATGCTAAAAGAAACACATGTAGATAAACATTTTCTGTCCTTCAACATCCTTAAATAAGAAACAGATTTGATTCTATTTTAGATTAGGGCATACTCATCAAAGTGGAAGCTAGAGAAGTTAAGTGACTTACCAGCAGTTAGCTAAACCAGAACCTTTTTACTAGCTGCATTTACTAAGACCTCAGGTAATGGTTTACAGAAAAGAATGCTTGAGAGTAAATCCACACAGTATGACCTATTTTTTTTTTTTCTAGTAAAGTTGCATATTTGGACCTAAGCTTTTTGAACAAAGAGGAGGCTGGAACATCCGTTGATAGTCATTTTGCTAATTTTGTTACTCTTTGTTTTGCATTAGACTGTCAGAAATAAAAAGTTCTATTTCTTCCTTTAAATGTTACTTCTAGCAGCCCTATTGGTATCATGTTTTTTTTCCTAAACTTCAATTTTCTTAATTAATATCCTCAGAATAAAGAGAACAGCTCATTTTAAACAAGAAGTTTATTTAAACAACAAGACACTTGACTGAAGGGAAAACTATCTAGGATTCATTTTTTTTAGAGTAATTTATCCCTACTTAAAGACAGATTGCCCTACATGTAACAGCTACGTACAAAAAAGTTATAAAATTGTCCTTGGTTTTACAATGATAAATGAAAAACATTAAAATTCTCCAATCAAACAAGGTATGCAAGAATTTTTATGTTGTTCTTGTTTTGTTAAACAGTGAGAGCAAAATAACTTACTGGAATATAAAGATAAGAGCTGAATGAGCATGCCACTAATGGAGAAAGGGGGTGTTTTCACAGAACCAGTATTTTTCCCCATCCCATCTCCATTGGATGTAGATCAAAACATACCATTGGCCATTTAGTTAAAAAAAAAAAATGCAAATGCTTGTGCACATACATCAGTTACTTTATGTACAATAAAGGAATGGGGAAGGGGAGAATGAAAGAATAGAGAAAACTATACTGTAGTAGTCAGATGTGTTGAAACCAAATTGCAGTTTTCTAATTGAGAATGTCTTCTTGGTCTGGAGGAACAGAGTTCTGGAGTAAAGTAGCAGGTTCCCTTTTTAGTAGACACCTCCTGTCTGCTGCTGGAACACATCAATTGTATCTTCATCCTCCATTTCCAACTAGCATAAAGGAAAAAAAGCCATTGATGATTCAGCTCTTCAAATTTATAACTATCAGACCTCAATATCCTGAAACACTGCACAAGTGTCACCCAATTCTAGTGTTGCTCATTTTAGACATCCCAGACACTCACTTAGTTAGTATTCCAGCCTTAGGTTTAATTAATTTTTCACTTGGTATCCTTTTTTATTTAATTTTTTAAATGTATTTTTATTGATATTTTTACAGAGAGAAAGGGAGAGAGATAATTAGAAACATCTGATGAGAGAGACATCGATCAGTTGCCTCCTGCACACCCCTCACTGGGAATATGGTTGCAACCAAGGTACATGCCCATGACTGGAATCGAACCTGGGACCCTTCAGTCTGCAGACAGACAATGCTCTATTCACTGAGCCAAACCAGTTAGGGCTGGTATCCTTTTTTATTTTTATTTTTTTAATATATTTTGATTTTTTATAGAAGAAGGGAGAGGGATAGAGTTAGAAACATCGATGAGAGAGAAACATCTATCAGCTGCCTCCTGCACATCCTCTACTGGGGATGTGCCCACAACCAAGGTACATGCCACTTGACCGGAATAGAACCTGGGACCTCTCAGTCCACAGGCCGACACAGTATCCACTGAGCAAAACCAGTTAGGGCTGGTATCCTTTTTTTTAAAATATATTTTTTATTAATTTTTTACAGAGAAGAAAGGAGAGGGATAGAGAGTTAGAAACATCGATGAGAGAGAGAGATATATCGATCAGCTGCCTCCTGCACGCCCCCTACTGGGGATGTGCCCGCAACCAAGATACATGGCCTTGACCAGAATCAAACCTGGGACCATCCGGTTTTGGCTGGTATCTTTTTTTAATGAAGATTATAGAGAACTTAGCTTTTAAGTTAAAAACTGAACATGTCTATGAGTTAAATCATCTCCTTCGAGTACTGAAAATCAGAGTGATGCGTGTAAAGGATCTCACTATGTTTAGATGAGCAAGACTGGAAATAACCCAAGTACCAATAGAAACCCAAAGAAATACTATACCTTCATAATGAAATACCACCTAACTTATTAAAGAATAAGCAGGTTTACATGTGCAGAAGTGGAACTATTCCTAGAATACTAAAAACATTTAAAAACTAGGCAACGTTTGTGTTTTTAAAAGTGTGTACATGTGTGTACATGAACATATCCTTCTCTATGCATAAAACAGTGGTTGTCTCTACGCAGTAAGGAAAGGGAACGGGCAAGAAGAAACTGTGTTGTTGTGTTTTAAGTTAATTTCCACTTTAAAATGCTATTCACAAATTAGGTTTGCAAGTTTCACTCCCAATACATTATACACAAAACAACTATGTTGATGATAAGGTTTTGGTACATATGGCAACACTGTAAACTGTAGGAATGGGGAATCTTTTTCTGCCAAGGGCTATTTGGATGTTTATAACATCATTCTCAGGGCCATACAAAATTATCAACTTAAAAATTAGCCTGCTCTGTTTGGTCAAACAGTTAATTAACTCACCCCTAATGCCTTGGCAAGGCCAGACCAAGTGATTTCTCCAGCTGTAATCCCCTCCCCTGTTGTAAATAACCTTTGTAACAGTTTATTATGCTGACAATTACCCTTAGAAATTTCTTTTAAAAACTGGTAATTTTGAAAATAAAACAATCTTGAGCACCTAACAACAAGAAAGGGAACTGTTTCTAACAAAGTTCAAATACTCTCAAAGTAGAGCTAAGGCATTAAAATATTAATAACTGAGTCTCACTTCCCTTTGTAAAAAGGCACAGCATTCAGTTATGCGAATTAAATGAGTTGAAGAAAGTATTTAACAGAATGATGGGCACCATAATTATACTGCTATTAAAACTGGCTAAGGTTTTCTGATTTATTACAGTTCTTCTATTTCATATTGGGAAAACAATTCTAAAACAAGTCAATTTCACCATAAAATGAATTCAATTCTAAATTCATTTGAAGATCTTGTAATGCAAGTCTGAACAAATCCTCCTCACAGTTCAGTATTCGCAGTTAGCATGGCAGACTAGCCTTAGAACTATTTTCTGGTGCAGGGTGAGGGCTTCATAAAACAGAAAATACACATCCTAGTCATCAGACTTTAGCTTAATGAATTCTTTTTATTCTTTTAAAACCATCAATTCAGGCCCACCCAGGGATGCAAAAAACAAACAACAAAACCACAAAATCAACAGAACACACACATCCAAACAGTTCTTCAGCCTATCTACTGAAACGAAACTATTGGCATTTTAAACTTTATAGTGAAACTTTAGATGCTTTTAAAAGATAAAAGAGCTTTTCCTCTTTCATCAAGAGAATTCTGCTCACCCTAGCCGGTTTGGTTCAGTGGATAGAACATCAGCCTGTGGACTGAAGGGTCCTGGGGTTCTATTTCGGTCAAGGGCACATGCCCAGGTTTGGGGCTCAATCCCCAGTAGGGGGGCATACAGGAGGCAGCTGATCAATGATTCTCTCATCACAGATGTTTCTCTCTCTCTTCCTCTCCAAAATCAATGTATATTAAAAAGAGAATGCAGCTCCACCTTGTGGTTATGGACTACAATTGCTTCTTAGAGAGACTCACCAACAGAATTTCTTCAAAATCTTCCCTCAAGTGTAACTCATAGATATTTCAATTTTTTTTATTATCAAGGAAGCCACAGTCTTGATGCGCTGCTTCACTCTTACCATATTTTTAAAAAATGTTTTACTGACTTTTTACAGAGAAGAAGGGAAAGGGATAGAGTTAGAAACATTGATCAGTTTCCTCCTGCACACCCCTTACTGGGGATGTGCCTGCAACCAAGATATATATGCCCTTGACCAGAATTGGCCCTGGGACCCTTCCGTCCAAAGGCCAATGCTCTATCCACTGAGCCAAACCGGTTAGGGCCACACATACCATATTTATCACTTTCTGGATTTTATAGGGAGAAAAAAAAATTTCAAAACTACAGGCTCTAATTAAATTTCCAAAGTGGAATTCTTAACTGGAAGTTAAAAAGGTACAAAGAAACAAAGGGCCAGACCAACTGCCCTGATAGGTAAAGAGATAAAGGGATCAGACAGCAACCCTTTTTTGTTGTTGTTAATCCCCACCTGAGGATATGTTTTTCCATTGAGTTTTAGAGAAAGGAAGGAGGTGGGGGAGAGGGAGGGAGCAGCTGGGGGGCGGGCCCTAAGAGGAGGAAGAGAAGGAAGGAGGAAGAGAGAGATACACATCTGTTACATCTATTGGTTGCCTCCCCCCCACAGGACCAGGATCCAGATGGAATCTGCATCCAAGGTACATGCCCTTCTTAGGCCAACACTAATCATGAGTCAACGTGGGCCAGGGAAGCATCGCATTTTCTAGTGAGGGTCTGGCAAGCCACCTATTGTCAACAGCCCCACTCTCAAACTAAGCTATCAAGAAACTTGCAGTTGTCCCACAGGCATGGCTAAGTGTTTGAGGTCAACCTATGAACCAGGAGGTCACATGTCCGGGTTGCCGGCTTGATCCCCAGAGTGGGGGGAGCAGGAGGCAGTCATTCAATGATTCTCTCTCATCATTGATGTTTCCAGCTTTCTCCCTATCTCTTTTACTCTCTAAAATCAATAAACAAGCTGAAGAAAAGGACAATAAGAAAAAAAATATGTTCAAGTAAAACTAATGACCTATTAGTTTTACTGAGTGATAACCAGATATTTTAAAACCGGTGGCATTTGCTCAATCTATTCCTGTTTTGTTTTGTTTTTATCTTTCTATTCCCCCTTGCTCATTTTTTACATAGCTTTGAATTGTGATAAAGAACTATCTTTCAACATCTAAAAGTTAACAAAGCTGTTAAGCAAATTACAAAAAAAACATTGATTTTTCGTTAACACTAAGAGATTTTTACCTGTGCAGGTGTGTCTGTTTCATTGATTGGCTGCCCGTCAAATCGGAATCTGATCTGCCTCATTGACAAACCCTGTACAAGAGAGTTTAAAAGCATCTTACTGCAAACAATAACAAAACTATATGCATATTTAGCCACAAATGTATTAAATGAGACATAAATACATTTGCTACCAACATTTCTATGGGTAAAAAGATTTGGGGTGACTTTTACTTTCTTTAAACTATGTTTGATTTTCTTTGGAAAAATAAAAGTTCTTTAAAAAAAACCTGTACTTCTTTTGAGACCAGAGCTAATCCAACCTTGAATAGATCAGACCTTGAGTCAAAGTGTGCATTTAAATAAGATACTAAAAGGTAACCGATGCCTACAGCAATATTCCTCAGTGCAAGCATTACCTTCCTGAAACAGGAGTGGGAAAAGGGGAAAAGGAGCAAAGCATCAAAGCTGTTAACTGCAGCAAAAGACAAGATAGAAAAATGAAGTCATCTTTGGAGGTATGGTGTAAATATATTAACTTAAAAGATAGCTTTCTAGAAAGCATCTTACAAGAAGCCACTCCAGTATCATGCTCAAATTATAATTGTTACACAAAAGCCATATTTCAATTAATATATTTTAAATCCTCACCTGAGGATGTTTATATTGACTTTTAGGTTTTGAGGGAGGGAGGGAGGGAGAGAAACATCTATAAAGCTGCCTCCCACAGGCCCCTAGACTGGGAATGGAACCTGCGATTCTGGGAATGGAACCTGCAATTCACTGAGTTAGAGTAGCCAGGGATCTATTTAAAATCAAACCAAGTCCTTAGAACTAAAATATTCGAAGTGCTGATCAAATACTTCTATAACACTTGTATTCTCTTAACAAGGATTTGCTGAATCTGTCTTTAAACTATCTGTAACATGAAGACCATATTACTTTTCTTTAAAACTCTATAGACAAAAACCACTTATGACTAGCCCTTGCCCTTGTCTTGAAGAATACAAGCAGTCCTGACCGGTTTGGCTCAGTGGATAGAGTAATCGGCCAGCGGACTGAAGGGTCCTGGGTTCGATTCCTATCAAGGGCATGTACGTTGGTTGCAGGCACATCCCCAGTAAGAGGTGTGCAGGAGGCAGCTGATCGATGTTTCTAACTCTCTATCCCTCTCCCTTCCTCTCTGTAAAAAAATAAACCACAATAAAATATATTTTAAAAAAAATACAAGCAATCCTCCATCAGGTAGGGGAAATTCCTCGACTTTTAATTAGTGATTACAAAAGGAACCAAGAATTCAATGCCAAGCATTGATTACCAAGTTTTACTACTTAAAAACACTCCACTGAAGATTGTGCTTCAACAAATCAAGCACCTTCTACATGCTGGGTTCTTCCTTCACTACATCCAGGGGTAAGGTCATATAAGGACGATGTGCAGCCATTCAAAATAAAAGGGGAGAAAAGGCAGGGCCAGAAAATAAGCAAACTGTACCTTTTCATTTTGTTTTAATCTTCACCCAAGGATGTTTACTGATTTTAGTCAGAAACATCAATGTGAGAAACATCCGTATGTGCTCCCACCAGAGATTGAACCCAAAACCTTTTGGTATAAGACAAGATACTTCAACCAGCTGAACCACCCAGCCAGGACTGTATTCCTTGATTGCCATTTGTTTATATGCTTCTTCTTAAATATATTTTCATTGATTTCAGAGGGGAAGGAAGGAAGAGGGAGACAGAGACAGAAACATCAATGATGAAAATCATTGATGGGCTGCCTCCTGCAGGACCCTCCCACCACCACTGGGGATCAAGCACGAAACCTGTGTATGTGTCCTTGACCAGAATCGAACCCGGGACCCTTCAGTCCACAGACTGATGCTCTATCTACTGAGCCAAACCGGTTTCGGCTATATGCTTTTCTTTATCAATAAAATACTTCGCTATGGAGCGAAAGTCCAAAATTCAGAAAACTTGTCCTTAAGATTCCCTAAGTCATGTGAATTCAAACAAGGAATTCACATTAAACCAGTACTTGAGTTCCTGAGTAAATCTCACCCCTGAGCTTTAGAGTTGTGTGAATTATCTCTTTGGGCCCATTTCCTCATTTCACAAAAATGAATTGGAATAATCCAATAAATCTGCCCTCTGAAACCACCTGACACTCCATGAAATAATCTGTAGGGTAAATCCACACTACAGTGGGAAAGTATGCTCTCGATCTGTTAGCTGAAGACTTTGTGGCTGGCATAAAGTAGGCAAACTCTAATTCTACTGTGAATGAAAAACTTATTTAGGAACCAACCTCTGAAAATACTAGATTGAATGTTCTCTATATGTTGGATATGCCAGGAATTGGTCTGGGCTCTAGAGAAATAGTGATCAAAAAGGCCCTATGCTCATGGAGCTTGCCTTTCAGTAGAGACAAATATAGACATCGATCAATGAAAAATACCAAACTGAATGAGAGGATTCAGTGCTGGGAATAGAAGCTCTTTGAATTAATCAGAGACATCTCCAAGGAAATAACTTAGGAAGACTGGAATAAAATGGCTGAGGGCTCAGCAACAGCCAACAGAAATATAATGTGAGCCACGTATGTACTTTAAATTTGCTAGTTGCCACTTAAAAAATGTAAGTAAAATTTTAATAAAATATTTTAATTCAAAATACTATCATTTCAACATGTAGTCAACATTTTAAAAACTAAGCTACTTTACTCTTCATACTGCGTTTTCAAATCTGCTATATTGCACTTTACCGCACATCTCAATTTGGACTGGCCACATTTTAAGTGGTAGTTACATGTGGTTTGTGAGCACTGTATTGGACAGCACAGGTTTAGTTAGAGAAGAGAATTTGCTGATGGCTTATATGAGTTAGGAAGCATCATCAAATTATGACCCCAAGGCCCAGCGGGGATAGTTCAGAGATTGAACATCGACCTATGACCCAGGAGGTCACACAGTTCTATTCCCCGTTAAGGCACATGCCTGGGTTTCGGGCTCAATCCCAAGTTTGGGATGTGCAGGAGGCAACTAATCAATGATTCTCTCTCATTTATGTTTCTCTCTCTCCTTCTCCCTTCCTCTCTGAAATCAATAAAAATAAATGACCCCAAGGTTTTGACTTCGTAACTAGATGTTGAATATTGCTGTTTACTTAGTGGGGACACCAGAGGTTATTTCTAGAAGTGAAATCAAGAATCCTCTTTTGGATGTTAAGTTTGAGATGCCCATTATACATCCACTGAAACTCCAGAGTCAAGATATGAAGTGAGCCCTAACCGGTGTGGTTCAGTGGATAGAGCGTCGACCTGCGGACTGAAAGGTCCTGAGTTCGATTCCGGTCAAGGGGATGTACCATGGTTGCGGGCACATCCCCAGTAGGGGGCGTGCAGGAGGCGGCTGATGGATGGCTCTCCCTCATCTCTATTTCTAGCTCTCTATCCCTCTCCCTTACTCTCTGTAAAAAATCAATAAAATATATTTAAAAAGAAAAAGAATATGCCGAGGACCTGGCCAGATATATGCTGGTTAGAGTATGACTGGGATACACCAAGTTTGTGAGTTCAATTCCTAGTCAGGGAACATACAAGCGCCAAACCAATAAACGCATATGTGAGACAACAAATCTGTTTCTCTCTACCTCATTTCCTGTCTCTCTACAATCAAGAGATAAAAATTTTCAAAATACTTCTGCCAAGTCACTTATGTAGGTACCAGAGTTTTTGTTATACTTGCAACAAAAGTCATTTTTTACAGTTGCCTTTGCATTGTTAGACTCATCACAAAGACAAAGCTTCTTTGTCTTACAGCTTACATTTACCTCCCAGCATCTTATATTTCTACTTCCTCTTCTTTTATGTTTTTATTTTTATTGATTTCAGAAAGAAAGGAAGAGGGAGATAGAACCATCCATGATGAGAGAGAATCCTGGATTAGCTGCCTCCTGCAAGTCCCCCCCTGGGGATGGAGCCCACAACCTGGGCATGTGCCCTTGACCGGAATTGAACGCAGGACCTTTCAGTTTGCACACCCCGATGGTCTATCCACTGAGCCAAACCAGCGAGGGCAGGTTAAATACCTTTGACATCCACTATTCGTGTAAAAAGGGAATATAAAAATTTTACACGCTTTAGGAAAATTGCAATGTCCTTATAAACTCACTTTTTTTTTTTTTTACACTCACATTTAATTGTATTTCCAAACTGGTCAAAATAGTTTTGACATAAGACAAATCTGAAATGGACAAAATCAGAGCCTGACAAGAAATCTGACTACTATGTTCATTCTCATAGTCTTATATCGCCTTGGAAACAAACCACGTGTTGTGAGTATAACTTGATGCATTTGTGGCACAGGACTAGACTCTAGTCAGACGTTAACCAACCCATCCGCAGGGTTTTCCTGAAGAACCAACACACCAAGTCCAAGGGTATGATCAAACTGATCCATCAAACGCTCCAAAAGTGCATATCCATTCCACCCAAGTCAGTCTACTTATTATGCCGGTCAAGGGCTATTCTCATGAAAATCAGGTCTGTTTGTTATTTAAATCCGTTTTATTCAGGGAAAGAGCCCGCGTCAGTTCCTCACCTGTCGTTCACAATAGGCTTTCATTAGTTTACTAAGCGGCGTATGCCTCTTAATCTTAAACTGCACCACAGAACCATCCTGCCCCGCCACCTTCAAATTAATATGATCGTTGTTCTCAGTCTTCACTCCTTCCTGTTGAAAGAAAAATAAAAGCATCATTTGGAAAATGTGGAAGAAAAAAAAAAACAAACACCTTTTCAAGCAGCTGCCGCCCAAGTTGCTTCAGAAAAATCAACAGGTCTCTCACTCTGCATGGGGGGGACAAAAACAAAAAAGAGAGAGAGAGCATACAGCTGTGTTCAGCCACGGAAATCAATCTGCAAAAAAAAACCGAGAAACCCTGAGATGACATGGAATCGCTGTCGCGCACACACACGGAGAGAAAGCAGCCAGCCTCCTGCAAAATGCTGCTGGCTGCCCGGGGCGGCACCCCGTTTTTAAAGGGGGGCCCCGCTCCGTGCACTCCAGGGCCCTCGCGAATTGGTCTACCACGGTCTATTCTGTCACTTGCAACGTCTCTCTCTCTCTCCTTAAAAAAAAAAATAATAAAAAAAAAATTTAAAAAATGAGCGTCCTTTCCCCTTTGCAGAGCACAGATGCAGGGGCAACAAAACCGCGAGCTTGCCGCCCCAAACTCGCTCCGATCCTGCGGTTCAAGTGAGTTTTCTGCCTCTGCACGCCCAGCCCCTGCACGAAGCCCCCGGACGGA
>JAAGEH010000427.1:3859258-3872593 GCA_011751065.1 Lasiurus cinereus
CCCCGGCCCGGGCCCGGCGCCTGCCCGGCCGGCGGGAAGAGGCGCGGACACGCGCACCCGGCCCGCCGCGGGGGCGCGCCTGCTCGGGGCGGGGCGGTATTGTCCTTCGGTGGTGGAGCTTAATCAAAATGGCTTCCAGCTGGTCCTCGCTGGAGGACGAGGAGGCTTGAGGCCTGGACGTGAGGCACGCGCCGCCGGGCGAGGCCTGGACGAGGAAGGGGGACACGCACACACGCACACGCGCACGCGCGCGGGGGGACCAGCACGAGGGTCCCGGGGCGCACACACACACACACACACACCCTGGCTCAGTGGCCCCCAGGCAGGGTTCCTCGGGGTGAGAAGGCACCCCACGCCTCCCCGCCTGCGGGTGGGAAAGCCTCGGCCTCGGCCTGCTCCCGCGCCGGGGGGTTGGGGGGGGCCTCCAGCGCGGCGGGCCGAGGTGCGGGGCCCGGCGCCCGTCCCGCAGACGCCTTCCCCCGGGCCTGGCTCCCAGCCTCCCGAGCGGAAACCGAATCCCCCGGCGAGAGCGCGGCCCACGCTCCGGTTTCCGCGGCGATCGGCCACTTGCTCCTGCCGTGCGCCCAACGCGGCCCCGCGGGTCCCTCCCGCTCCGGGGACAGATCCCCCCCCCACGTCCAGGCAGTGGGGCCCCCGCGCTCGCTCCCCTTTATTTCGGCCCTGAATTTCCCTCCCGAGACACAACGTCTGCAAAGAAGACCACGCGGTTCTGCGTCTGCCGTCCGGGGGCCACCGACATCTCTCCCTCCGATCTCGGCCCCCGCGTCTGGAGGAAGGGTCCCCGCTGCCCCCCGTGCTGCCCCCCGTGCTGCCCCCCGTGCTGCAAGCGGCTCTGCGCAAGGTCACGGCCGCCGCCAGCGCCTCGCTCCCCTCGACCTCCCCACCCGGCGCCTTGGGCCCGTCCGTGACCCTCCGCATCCCTTTCCCTCCTCCCCGGCCCCCCGGGCGGTGTTCTAGAGCCTAGAATGCAGACCCCCTGCCTCCCCCCACCTCCGTTCTCTCTCTCTCTCTCTCTGTGTCTGCGGGTCAATTCTCACATCTGTGTTTCTAGCCCAGCAGCTCCTTCCTTCTCGGAGCTGCCCAGCCCCTGCATCCAACCGACTTCTGCGCATCCGATGGCCCAGATGCGCCCCAGGCTCGGCACATCTCGCGCCCGGAACGCCGGCCTCACTTTGCCTTCTCCGGCCTCTGCCTGCCCCTCTGCCTCCGGCCCGGTTTCCGCGAATGGTGCACCCATGCCACAACCACCTGGCTCCGGGCTAAGAAGGAGGGCGTCCTAGACCCCCCCGCCACACACACACACACACCTTCCTGTCCTTCACACGCTCCGAGTCTTGCGTATGGGGTGCCTTCTTCTTTTTTTATTTCATATATTTTATTGATTTTTTTTTTTTTTTTACAGAGAGGAAGGAAGAGAGAGAGAGAGAGAGAGACATCCATCAGCTGCCTCCTGCACACCCCGCACCACTGGGGATGTGCCCACAACCAAGGTAACGTGCCCTCTGACCGGAATGGAACCTGGGACCCTTCAGTCGCTCTATCCACGGAGCCAAAATGGTCTGGGCGTGTGCTGCCTTCTAACACTTACCACCTCTGTCTCCTTTTCTTCAGCCTGCGACCAGCCCCTGGGTGAGGAGGCAGCATTTGCTGGGCTTCCAGCTGGTCCTCCATGGGAAACGGAGGCTTAAAGCCTTCATTGTAAGACCAGCCGAAGAAGGCCCGTTCAGCAGGGGAGGCAGGGAAAGCCCAAGTTCAAGTCAGCTCTCCCCAGGGCCTCCTAACGGGTCTTTTGGTTTTTGGTCTTAAGGTTAAGTCCCACTTGTACCCTGAATATATATATATATATATATATATATATATATATATATGTTATTGCTTTTTTACAGAGAGGAAGGGAAAGGGATAGCTAGTTAGAAACATTGATGAGAGAGAGAAACATCGATCAGCTGCCTCCTGCACACACTCCTTACTAGGTATGTGCCAGCAACCACGGTACATGCCCCTTGATGGGAATCGAACCTGGGACCCTTGAGTCCGCAGGCCGATGCTCTATCCACTGAGCCAAACCGGTTAGGGCTACACCCTGAATATTTAAGTGAATCAGAATCAACTAGGGTGCTGATTTATTTTCTTTTTTTCAATATATCCTTATTGATTTCAGAGTGGCAGGGCGAGGGAGAGACAGATAGAAACATCAATGATGAGAGATAATCATGGATTGGCTGCCTCCTGCACGTTCCCTACTGGTAATGGAGCCTGCAACCCGGGACCCTTCAGTCCACAGGACAACGCTTTACCCACCGAGACAAACTGGCGAGGGCGAGGGTGCTGATTGAAATGACTGTTCTCAGGCCGTGTGGCTCTGGGACCCCTCCTTTTTAACAAGCTTCCCTGGGGATTCTTAAGCACACTAGAATCTGAGAACCTCAAACCATTCTAAAATAAAAACCAAAAAAGTGCCACATTTTGGTTCAGTGGCAATCCTCTACTGATAGGACACAGTCCAAAATGTGTATGAGACCCACAGAACCCCTTAAGAGCTAACCCAGCCTGCCCAGGTAGATCAGCTGGTTGTGGGGTCAATCCCTGGTCAGGCAGGTACGGAATCAATCAGTGAATCCATACATAAATGGAACAACAAACCTCTCTCTCCCTCTCTCTCTCTAACAAAAAACGAATCCAGATTAACCATTCTAGCTCTCATCCTTTCTTCCCGGAAGCCTCCACTTCTTTGGTCCTAGTCAATTAGCTGGCTTCTTGAAGGAACCTGTTCTCTCTTTCAACTCCAAGCTTTTGTCCATTGTAGGCGCTCAAAGATTCACTGAGCCCTAACTGGTTTGGCTCAGTGGATAGAGCGTCGGCCTGCGGACTGAAGGGTCCCAGGTTCGGTTCCTGTCAAGGGCATGTACCTTGGTTACCAGCACACCCCCAGGAGGAGGTGTGCAAGAGGCAGCTGATGGATGTTTCTAACACTCTATCCTTCTCCCTTCCTCTCTGTGAAAAATCAACAAAATATATTTTTAAAAAAACATTTTTTTTTCCCACTGAATGCATGAACACATTGAAACTCGCTGTGGGAAGTTCCTGTGCTGGGCAGTGGGCAGACAGAGTCCCTGACTCCAAGAACGTCATTTGGTGGGTGGGGGTGGGGTTCGGAAATGCACCAGAAGTGAAAGGGGAAGAGAACCAACAGCTTTGTGTCTGGCTCTGTGTGGGGCTGCACTATTAGCTCATTTCCGGCTCACACAGAACCTTACAGGCGAGCACAGTATATGTACCTGGTGCCAAGGCTCGAAGGAATGAAGTACCTTACCCAGAAGCACACAGCTGGCAGGCAGCGTTGAGTGAACTCCTACCGAATGCCAGGGGATGGATGTGCTGGGTGCCGTGCCCGGTTCTGTAGAGAAGGGAGGAGAGATGCCATCCTTGCTGGCCTCGCCCTGCGTCTTGTGCAGCCAGCACACACCTCCCCAGCCTCGCAGGACTGCAGAGACATCGGAGAGGAAGATGTCCTGTTAGACTTGCCCCCATTAACACGTGGGCACTTCCAGTAACCAAATGCTTGTTTAGTTCTTAGCTTCTGGGTGACAGGTGTGTCCTGCAACATCCCCTCTCTCCAAAGTTATGCTAAGTTACAGAATTACCTCCAGGCAATGGAGAAGTTCCTAACAAAAAAATAGTGAAGCAGCCGAAACCGGTTTGGCTCAGTGGATAGAGCATCAGCCCGCGGGCTGAAAGGTCTCAGGTTCGATTCAGGTCAAGGGCATGTACCTTGGTTGCAGGCACATCCCCAGAGAGGGGCGTGCAGGAGGCAGCTGATGGATGTCTCTTTCTCTCATGGATGTTTCTAGCTCTCTATCCCGCCCCCTTCCTCTCTGTAAAATATCAATAAAATATATTTTTTAAAAATTTTATTTTAGAGAGAGGCAGGAAGAGAGAGGGGAACATCTATTGATTGCCTTCTGTAAGTGCCCAGAACCTGACCGGGAATCAAACCTGAACCTGCGACCTAGGTATATGCCCTGACTGGGAACCGAACCCAAAACCTTTAGGTTTACTGGACTAGGCTCCAACCGACTGAGCCACACCGGCCAGGCCAGGGCTGTTGTCCTGCTCATTCGTGCATTCACTATTTGCTTCCTGTTTGTGCCCAAATCAGAGATCACCCCTCCACCCTTGACCTTCAGACCACACTCCAATCAACTGTTCTGCCCACCAGGGCTCCCTCCTCCCTCCATCATTTTGATACAGGTGGGAGGGGAGGGCTGTGCGCTGGAAAAGAGGGCTTTGGGAAAAGAAAGTGCGAGAAATGCTATGTACGGAAGAGCAGTGGCAGGTACTGAGTGAATATTTTTGTTCTTAAATATTTTTTATTGATTTTTTACAGAGAGGAAAGGAGAGGGATAGAGAGTTAGAAATATCGACCAGCTGCCTCCTGCACACCTCCCACCCGGGACTTGCCCTTGACTGGAATCGAACCTGGGACCTTTCAGTCCACAGGCCGACGCTCTATCCACTGAGCCAAACAGTTAGGGCCTGAGTGAGTATTATGTGGAGATTCTGTGCCAAGCCCGGAACCTCACAGAGCCTGTGTTGCTCTTGTCCCCATTCTACAGATGAGGAAAGTGAGACAGAGAAAAGTTGGACAACTTGCTCACCCAGCTGGAAGTGGGAGAGCCAGTATCGAACTGAAATCAAGATTTCTGGCTGCAACCGGTTTGGCTCAGTGGATAGAGCGTCGGTCTGCAGACTGAAAGGTCCCAGGTTCAATTCAGGTCGGGGGCATGTACCTTGATTGCGGGCACATCCCCAGTAGGGGGCGTGCAGGAGGCAGCTGATCGATGTCTCTCATCGATGTTTCTAACTCTCTATCCCTCTCCCTTCCTCTCTGTAAAAAATCAATAAAATATATTTAAAAAAAAAAAGATTTCTGACGTGGAGCCCAGTGCTTAGTTACTATAGCGCTGCATACAGCGCCTGCCCCCACCTCCCGCCCTATGGAAGGATGCAGAGAGAAGCCATGCAGAAAAAAAACATCCCAGGCCTTGGGCAGTTTGCCCAGTGGTTAGAGCATAGACCGGAGAGCCTCAGCTTGATCCCCATCCCTCCCCAGGCCCTGGTGGGGCTCAGGGGGCAACCAATCAATGTGTCTCTCTCACATCAATGTTTCTTTCTCTCTCTCTCTCTGCCCCTCTCTTCCTTCCACTCTTATCTAAATATCAATAGAGCTGAAACCGGTTTGGCTCAGTGGATAGAGCGTCTGTCTGCAGACTGAAAGGTCCCAGGTTCGATTCCGGTCAAGGGCATGTACCTTGGTTGCGGGCACATCTCCAGGAGGGGGCATGCAAGGGGCAACTGATGGAAGTTTCTCTCTCATCGATATTTCTAACTCTCTCTTCCTCTCTGTAAAAAATGAATAACATATATTTTTAAAAAATAAAATAAAAATCAATAGAAAAAAATATCCCTGGTGTGAGGATTAACAACAACAACACAGATCCCAGGTTGGGGCCAGGACACCAATCAAGTTGCTCTGACTTACATTAGTGTGTGGTTCCGCTCTCAGCAGAACTGGAGCTCCAGAGAAGCTGAGACCTGTCTGTCCTGTTTACAGTCTTATCCCCAGCGCTTGGTATCAGTTCCTGGCTCCTGATGGGCGGGAAAGAAAAGAATGAGGAGGGAGTTGTGCAGTGAGCAGTTCTCACCGGGAGAGCTTCCCTAAGAACTGGGGCAAGAAAGGCCCAATTTTTCTTTAAAAAAAAATATTTTTATTATTTCAGAGAAAAAGGGAGAGATAGAAACATCAATGATGAGAGAGAATCATTGATCAGCTGCCTCCTGCACGCCCCCTGCTGGGGATCGAGCCCCAAACCTGGGTATGTGCCCTTGACTGGAATCGAACCCGGGAGCCCTCATTCCCCAGGATGATGCTCTATCCACTGAGCCAAACCAGCTAGGGTGGCCCAGTTTTCCTAGACCTCTGATTACGTATTAATAACTGCGGTTAGAAGTAGAATAGGGTGAACCATCCAGAATGTACTCCTCAGCGTCAGAGGCCAAATCAAAAAACATCATTCCTAGAAAGTGCAGGAAGACAAGCATCACTGAGTCTTTATAGAGCTTTAAATCCTTGCCAAAACCGTAGAGAAATACATAACTTGGTTATAACACAAGTGACAAAACTGAGTAATTTATGCCATCAATTTCCTTCAGGGGCTGAGGTTACCTGAGTTGTTTTTTGTTGTTTTTTAATTGATTTTTTTACAGAGAGGAAGGGAGAGAGATAGAAAGTCAGAAACATCCATGAGAGAGAGACATCGATCAGCCGCCTCTTGCACGCCCCACACTGGGGGATGTGCCCACAACCAAGGTAACATGCCCTTGACCGGAATCGAACCTGAGACCCTTCAGTCCGCAGACCGATGCTCTATCCACTGAGCCACACCGGTTTTGGCTTACCTGAGTTCTTGAGCTCTCCAGTACTGTAAGAATACTGACCGTGGGGCGGGGAGGGGAGAATACAGACTAAGTCCCCCAACACTCCCAGAAATCTGGAGGCAGAATGGCGATGTGACAGCCTTCCAGCTTTCTCTCCTGGGGGTATGGCAAAGGTGGGACCCGAGATTGTGCCAGCAGTCGTGGTCAAGAACCTGGTAGATGGCCGAAACCGGTTTGGCTCAGTGGCTAGAGCGTGGGCCTGTGGACTGAAGGGTCCCAGGTTCCATTCCGGTCAAGGGCACGTACCTTGGTTGCGGGCACATCCCCAGTGGGGGGCGTGCAGGAGGCGGCTGATCGATGTTTCTCTCTCATCAATGTTTCTGAATCTCTGTCCCTCTCCTTTCCTCTCTGTAAAAAAATCAATAAAATATATTAAAAAGAAAAAAGAACCTGGTATATGGCACTCTATGTCGGCTAGAGTGTAAAAGACAGGGAAGTGCTGTTCCATTGCACAATACTATACATATACTGGATATTAACATACATGTTGTACGAACATACTCCCGGAACGGTCCTATAAGCTTTGTGAGGACAGGTATTTTCGCTTTTCGTCTTCATAGTCTCAGCAAATAACAAAGTCCTGAGTGTCCGTGGTCAGTAAGAGTTCATTGACTTACTGATGCAATAGTGCCATAGCACTTGTCAGGAGAATCCCCAAAATGCCTACATCCGGGCTCCTGACAGTCTGCTATGCCGCTTCTGCTTTTGGATGGCAATTTCCAGTTCTTCTAACCCCGTTAACGCCCCAATCCTACTCCTCGGTCCATTGCTGGGTTCAGGTAAGGCCCAGTGACTAGAGGCTATTTATCTAATGAAAACAAATTAAACAAAGTTTGTATTTTGCTGTTGTGCCTAATAACATAATGTCTGTCCTCTCCAAGCTCTTGTTTGTGATTGATTACTCTCATCCTGATGAGAAGATGGTTGGAAGGATGGTCCGTGGCCAACAGTATCACTTTCACTTGGAAACTTGAACTTCTAGTACAAATACCGAGGGCTCCATCCCAAACTCCTGAACTAGAAGCTCTGAGGGTGGAGCCTAGGAACCAGTGGTTAACCTTCCGGGATAATTCTGAAGTTCACTAACGTTTGAGAACCACAGGGCTAGAGCAGTTTTACCCTCCAATAAGAAATTTGTCACATTTAGACGAGACTGGTTTGGCTCAGTGGATAGAGCATCGGCCTGCGGACTGAAAGGTCCCAGGTTCGATTCCAGTTGGGGGCATGTACCTTGCTTGCAGGCACATCTCCATTGTGGGGAGCGTGCAGGAGGCAGCTGATTGATGGCTCTCATCGATGTTTCTGACTTTCTATCTCTCTCCCTTCCTCTCTGTAAAAAATCAATAAAGTATATTTTAAAAAAATTTGTCACATTTCTCTCTCTCAACTTGAAGTTGTATGTGGCTAGTTATATATTACCAGGACTATAAAGCAGGTTTTCACAAACATGTTCTTATTCATATTCATGTACATATGTATGTACCTATATATGTATTTAAACCATCAGTGAAACATTGGGTTATCTTACTTTGTTTTTAAATGTTTAAAAGAATTTTTATTGACTGATTTTAGAGAGGAAAGGAAAAAGAGAGAGCGAGATAGAGAGAAACCTCAAGTTGTTGTTCCATCTATTTATGCATTCACTGGTTGATTCTTACATGTGTCCTGACCAGGGATTGAAACCTTGGTGTTTTGGGACGATGCTCTAACCCAGTGGTCGGCAAACTCATTAGTCTGCAGAGCCAAATATCAACAGTACAATGATTGACATTTCTTTTGAGAGTCAAATTTTTTAAACTTAAATTTCTTCTAACGCCACTTCTTCAAAACAGACTCGCCCAGGTCGTGGTGTTTTGTGGAAGAGCCACACTCAAAGGGCCAAGGAGCCGAATGTGGCTCCTGAGCTGCAGTTTGCCTACCACGGCTCTAACCAATTGATACCTGGCCCTCGCTATGGCCTATTTTTTCTTTTTGTTTTTCAAAACATTTAAAAAAGAATAAAACATTTTAACTTATATTTCCATAATACAACTTATTTCTCAGTTTTAATTTCTAATCTACCCACACATACATTTCTTCTTTTTCTGTTACACATATACATTTCTTTACATAATTGTAGAAATATTTTAATTTTTGGTTTACTCTTACATTTTATTTTCCATTACAATTTATATTCAATATTACTTTGTATTAGTTTCAGGTGGATAGCCCGTTTACTTTTATTTTTATTTATTTATTTATTTTTTGCCAGTTTACTTTTAAATTGGAAAATTATGTGGTAACACGCTGAAGGGTAACTTTTTCTGTCTGTCAGAATAACATTCTTCATTCCTGCCAATCTTTTCTCTACACAAATATTGATATGTATTTTTTACAAAATTAATGCTTTTAAACAAAATTTTATCTTCATAAAATTTTGCGTTACCTTTTCTATTTTTTAAATATATATTTTATTGATTTTTTTACAGAGAAGAAGAGAAAGGGATAAAGAGTTAGAAACATCGATGAGAGAGAGACATCGATCAGCTGCCTCTTGCACGCCCCCCACTGGGGACGTGCTCGCAACCAAGGTACATGCCCTTAACCGGAATCGAACCTGGGACCTTTCAGTCCGCTCATCGATGCTCTATCCACTGAGCCAAACCGGTTTCGGCTGATTTTTTTTTTAAATGAATATTCATAATGGCCCTCAGGATTATTTCCTAGAAATACCATTCTGGGTGCAAAAGGTGAACATTTTAAAACTTGTTGAAGAACTTTTGCACGTTCTTCCGTCTTCACGGTTCTTCTAAGTAGGTGAATAATATCTTATTGATACTATATTTACAGCCATACCTCATTTTTCGAATGTCTCCCATCTCAAACAATTCAGTTCTCAACCAAAGGTCTCAATTGTTGACCAAAACGTCAGTTTTCAACCTGACAACCTTTTCAAGGTTTTTCAGGCCATAAACAAAGGAGACAATGCTTTTGTTGCTGGAAGTGGAAGATTAGCATAATTTTAAAACATAAAGAGGCCATCAATAGCGGTAATGATGCTAAGGTGTGAGAGTGCTCGAAACAATAACCGCAGGCAAATGAATAGGCAGAAAAACGGTTGTTGAACACTGAGCCCACGATAGCATCTGGGAGGCAGTGATATATGAAAAAAATCTTCTTTAAGGCCAGTAGGATGTGGTTTGCTGAAAGGTTAAAATAGAGAATCATTTGGGCATCTGAACAGAGTAATTCAACTTACATTATTCTGTTCCATGGAGAAATGATTCCGTTTTCAAACAACTCACTTCTGGAATGAATTAAGTTCAAGAACCATGATTCCGCCGAGAGCAGTTTGGCTCAGTGGATAGAGCGTCAGCCTGCGGACTGAAAGGTGCCGGGTTCGATTCTGGTCGGGGGCATGTACCTTGCTTGCGGGCACATCTCCAGTGTGGAATGTGCAGGAGGCGGCTGATCGATGTCTCTCTCTCATTGATGTTTCTGACTTTCTGTCCCTCTCCCTTCCTCTCTGTGAAAAATCAATAAAATATATTAAAAAAAAAAAAAGAACCATGATTCCAATGTACTATTCCATCCCTCTCTTCCTCTGTGGTGGGACATTTTTGACAGTAGCTCTGAACAGAGGCGATTTTGCCCCCTAGGGGACATCGCCAGTGTGTAGAGACAAGTCCGGTTGTCAAAATTGTTGAGAATAACTAGCAGTTAGTGGGCAGAGGCCAGGGATTCTGCTAACCATCTTGCATTGCATAGGACAGCTCTCCCTACACAGAATTATCAGAACCAACATGCCAACAGTGTGGGGGAGAGAAATTTTTGTTGTTGTTACATATGTATGTAATATATATTTGTTGGTTTTATATATGTATTTGTAAGCGATTAAATCACTTACCAAGTTCACCTATCTTTTCTGTTTTGAAATTCTTTAAAATAAACTTTCAAGAGGATTTATTGGGTCAAAGTACATAAATACTTCTATGGCTCTTGATAACAATCCATTTCTACCTTGTTTACCAAAATTATTATGTCTCTTGACATGATTATGTATTTATTTCTCTGGAGGCATTGGCTTTACTAGGATGCATTAAATATATCCATCAGCCCCTTAAAGAAAACAAACTCTAGCATAGTTCCTCTAGCTTAATCTGAGAATGACTGAGTGTAAATTTGACTTTGGAGTGACAAAGTGCTTTCTAGTTTGACTCTTGCACAATTGGTATGTTTTGTTTTAGGTGATTTTTAAAATATATATATATATTTTATTGATTTTTTACAGAGAGGAAGGGAGAGGGATAAAGTTAGAAACATCGATGAGAGAGACATCGATCAGCCGCCTCCTGCACGCCCCCTACTGGGGATGTGCCCGCAACCAGGATACATGCCCTTGACAAGAGTCGAACCCGGGACCCTTCAGGCCGCAGGCTAACCCTCTAACCACTGAGCCAAACCGGTTTCGGATGTCACAGTGATTTTTATTTGATTCCAGAAATGTTTTACTCTTTTTGTCTCCCTGGGGTTCTGATGTACCTCCACTCAAGTGTCTCCTGTATAATTGAAGTCTCTCCAGGAGAGATATAGGAATCCCAGAGTTAAATAACCAATGTAGGGAGAGGAGAGGAATGAGAGAGGAAGAGGAGGAGCTTGTGAAGAAGAGCTGAGAAAAAAAGATTTGTATGCTGATGATGCCATTTGTTTCTCCAAACTATTCCTTTAGGATTATGTTACAAAAGAGAGGTGGAGGTGGAAGAGGGAATATGGGGGGTGGGGAGTAAATGGTGATGGGGGAAAATTAAGAGGGGGAGGGGAGAGAGGCTACCGCCTGGCTGGATGCTCATTTGATTAGCGCCTCCTCCCAATAAGCCACGATTGGGGGTTTGACCCTTGGTCAGGGCACATCCAAGAACCAACTAATGAATGCATAAATGAGTGGAGCAACAAATCATTGTTCCTCTCTCTAACAAATATCAATCAACCAATTTTAGCCGAAACCGGTGTGGCTCAGTGGATAGAGCGTCGTGGGCCTGTGGACTGAAAGGTCCCAGGTTCGATTCCGGTCAAGGGCACGTACCTTGGTTGCGGGCACAACCCCAGTGTGGGGTGTGCAGGAGGCGGCTGATCGATGTCTCCCTCTCTCATCAATGTTTCTAACTTTCTACCCCTCTCCCTTCCTCTCTGTGAAAAAAATCAATAAAATATATTTATAAAAAAAATAAAATTTTAAAAAATTGAAAAGGAACATGAATGCATCATTACACCACTTCCTAGCCCCACCATGGCTGTCCCAAACGCTTAGTCAACTAGGAAACATGTAGAAAATGCAGCAAGACGGCAGAAAGACATTAAATTTTATCCTGAGGGCGGATGGCTGTCCTAATAGACAGGGATTTGGATGAAACTGTGACAGCCGCAGGGATTTCCCCTTCCTTTACTTAGCAATTTGTATCTCAAAAGAACAAACGACTGGGGTCACACGGTTTTCCTGGTCCCTCCAAGTCATCTTATTACTCCCGCCCATTCCAATAGGTCTTCCATGGTAATCTCAGGGGGAAAAACCGTTTGTTCCTCCAGCTGAAATACTGCAAATGTGTCGTTTTCAAAAATCAAAAATGTTCTTAGATAAAAGAAAGCTGCTACCTTTCCAGGCTCTGTTTCCTAATGCTTACTTTTAAATTCCGAATTTCCTTTCGTTAAAAAAAACTAGCTTATTCGGGAAATGGAGAGCCGGTACTCTATGGCATTTTTACATTAGAAGCTCCTTTAAGTTAATGGTGAACTTTTGAGTTTTCCATTAAAAGACTCAGTATTGCCTGTTTTTTTTTGTTTTTTTCCTAATAAGCCAGTATTTGCACTTAATTTGAGCAAGCCCAGCTGTCTCGATTTCACATGGTTCCAGCTGCATCAATTTGTCTGCTTCTGGAGCGTTTTTTGGGGGGTGGGTGTTGGCCGCACTTGCCTTCCTACAGAAGCGCCCGATGGGCCGACGGGTGCCCGGGGAGGGGTCCCCCCTCGCCCTGGACGCCGCTAACCTGCACACCAACAAGGGGCGCGACATGCCAGTGATGGTGGCGAGAAACCGCGGGCTCGCTCCAGCGCGGGGCAGCCCGCGCACGCGCAAAGGCGCCGCCACCGCTCCCGCCTTCTCCGGGGCGGGGGGGGGGCTTCTCCCGGGCCGGCCTGGGGCTGTCCGAGGCGGCGCCTGACCAGACCGAAGGGTTAGTCCGGGGACAGACGGCCCTGCGCGCTGTTTTCTCTGGATTGTTGTCGAGGCCAGAAAGGCTGGAATGGTGTCGAGTGCCATAGCGGGGTGGTCGTGGCCGGCGGGAGGGGCCCTGCCGCAGCGTCGGGGACTTGGACCCGCAGGCAGGGCGAGAGGCGCCTGCGGCGGGGTCCTCGGCCGCAGCCGGCTCCGAGCGGGAGGCCCGAGCCGCGCGCGTCGGCGGCCCCGCGTGTGCCAGGCGGCGGCAGCGCGGCGCAATGGAGGAGCTCGATGGCGAGCCGGCAGTCACTGTAAGGGCGCCCCCAAGGGAGTCTGGCTCCAGGCCCTCGCGGACCCGGGGTTGAGGCTGCTTCGTCGGGCACTGCCGCCCGGTCTCCCTCAGTGCCGCCCGCGAGCGGCTCAGGGGCCACGCTCCGGAGGTGACGGGACGAGGCGGTCGCGTGAGGGTCGCCGTGGGGCGCGGGTTTGTGCCGCTCCGGGTGCTCAGAACCCCGGCCCCGCCGGCCGCCGCCGCCCCTCTGCCTCCGCCGCCGGCTTCCCGCCTCCCCGCCTCCCTCGCGCTTCCCGTTGGGCCAGCGCGCTCGGACCGGGCGGAGGAATTGCTT
>JAAGEH010000427.1:3872993-3924435 GCA_011751065.1 Lasiurus cinereus
GCCTCCTGCACGCCCCCCCACTGGGGATGTGCCTGCCACCCAGGTCCATGCCCTTGGCCGGAATCGAACCCGGGACCCTTCAGTCCGCAGGCCGATGCTCTACCCACTGAGCCACACCGGTCTCGGCGCCTTTTTTTTTTATGGCTCCATTTGCTCTCAGTTTTATCTGAAACTCTCAAGAGAATATGCCGAGTGCTGCTGATTTACGTTTTAGAGGCGCATACCTGCCGCTCCCCCGGCCCGGAATGCACTTATCTTATCGCCTCCTTTTTCAAATGCAAGCAGCGCCCGCCCCTGACCTCCCCGCCTCTGACCTCCCCGCCGGCGGCAAATGTCTCTGCCCCTTGCAGCAGCGGTTCTCAACCTTCCTAAGGCCGTGACCCTGTAAGACAGCTCCTCATGGGGTGGTGACCCCCAACCATGCAATTATTTTTATTTTTTTTAAATATGTTTTATTGATTTTTTACAGAGTGGAAGGGAGAGGGACAGAGAGCCAGAAACATCGATGAGAGAGAGACATCGATCAGCCGCCTCCTGCACGCCCCCCACTGGGGACGTGCCCGCAACCAGGATACATGCCCCCGACCGGAATCGAACCGGGACCCCCCAGTCCGCAGGCCGACGCTCTATCCACTGAGCCAAACCGGTCTCGGCCATACAATGATTTTTGTTGCTGCTTCATAGCTGTCATTTTGCAACTGTTATGGATCGTATCTGTGTTTTCCCATGGTCTCAGGCGACCCCTGTGAAAGGGTTGTTCGACCCCCCAAAGGGGTGGAGACCCACAGGTTGAGAACCGCTGCCTGGCAGGCTTCTCCACCTCGTGGCTCTTGGTGCCCTGCAAACCCCCACTACACTGCTGGTTGCCGGACCACGTGTTTTTGCTCTTTCAAAAGTGGAGATGCCTACCGTGTTCAGCGAAAGCCGTCAGACTGCAAAGCAATATCTGACAAAACAAACAACAAAAATATTGAAAATAGGGGTAATTTCAAAGCTAACGGGACAAAACCAGGCGGGAGATCTTGGTAGCAGTGAACGCGGTTCAAAGAGACGGCATAGAAGCTGTGGGACTGGAGGGAGGTCTGTGCTTTTCATGAGTAATAGTTCAATTCCGTTTTATTTATCTGTTTTTACTATATCGATATTGGTTTCGGAGAGGAAGGAAGAGAGAGAGAAATCTACGTGATGAGAGAGAATCATGGATCAGCTGCCTCCTGCAGGTATCGTACGTACCCACAACCCAGGCCTGTGCCCTTGACCGGAATCGAACCTGGGACCTTTCAGTTTGCAGGCTGACGCGCTATCCACTGACCCAAACCAGCCAGGGCTCCATTTTATTTTTTAAATTTCCTCCCCCCCCCTTTTTTTTTTCTCTAAACTGCAGATGACTAACTTACAATAATTGATTAGGGTGTCGCTTTCCTTGTTATCAGCGCTTGAGAAATGCAGGCTGGGTTGAGGTGCCCAAACAGGGCTCACTTGCTTATTCAGGGTGGAGCGCACTGATCTCAGCCACATTCCCCTGTGGACATGGACTAGCACTTACCTCTCATGACCACCTACTTCTAGGATTGTACTTGCGAGTCAGTTGGAAGCAAAGCCTTTAATAAGAATAACAGTTTCTGTGCCTTATTTTCTTTACTAGTTGATTCCAGGAGTGAATTCCAAGAAGAAGCAAATGTGCTTTGACTGGGGTCCAGGGGAGATGCTGGTGTGTGAGACCTCCTTCAACAAAAAAGGTACTTACTGTTTTTCTTACATTTAATTGTTGTCTCTTTCCCCCCCCTCCCCTTTATTCTCTCAGATTTGACTAGTTGAGACATGATACAGTTGAACTTACTTTGCACCATTTTTATTGTTAAGACTTGAGCTGTTGAAGAGTTTCATTGATTTATGAAGCCTGGCAGATGTTCAGTCCAGGGGGAAAAAAAAAAGTAACAATAACCTTCCTCGTGTTAAAGTAGGGTTTCTTTTCTTTAAAATGGATTTTTAGAGAGATGAAGGGAGAGGAAGAGAGAGAAACATCCATGTGAGATAGGAACGGCAGTTGGCTGCCTCCTGCACACCACCTACCGGGGATCCAGCCAAAACCCAGGCATGTGCCCTGATCTGAGATTGAAACAGCAACAGGCACGACACCCAACCAGCTGAACCACACTGATCAGGGCTTTTCTCTACTTTTTCGGAGAATTACTTTTCTTTCTTTTTATTTTATTATATATATATATAAAATATACTTTATTGATTTTTTACAGAGAGGAAGGGAGAGAGATAGTCAGAAACATCAATGAGAGAGAAGCATTGATCAGCTGCCTCCTGCACATCTCCTACTGGGGATGTGCCTGCAACCAAGGTACATGCCCTTGACCGGAATCGAACCTGAGACCTTTAATTCTGCAGGGTGACTCTATCCACTGAGGCTACATATTTTTACTAGTAGCCCTGTGCACGAATCCACACCCCATTAGCTCGCCAGTAGCTCCCTACTGCCCTCCAGTAGCTCGCTCCCCCCAGCCCTCCCTCATAGCTTGCTGCCCTGTCCCCTCCTGTAGCTCTCCACCACCACTTGTAGCTCGCTGCTCCACCCTCCTGCTGATCAGTAATCTGGGGCAGTCGGTCCTTACACTGTGAAGCTTCTCGGTGTAATGATCATTTGCATATTACATCTTTATTATATAGGATTGATTTCAGAGAGGAAGGGAGAGGGATAGAGAGAGAAACATCAATGATGAAAGAGAATCATTGATCCACTGCCTCCTGCATGTACCACATCAGGGATCGTGCCCACAACCTGGGCATGCTCCCCCACCAGGAATTGGACCATAATAACTTCCTGGTTCATAGGTCAATGCTCAATCACTGAGCCACGCTGGCCAGGCATTTTATTGAGTTTTACATAAACTAATATTAAGTGAATTTACTTTTTTTCAGTTGAGTTTGATTGATGGAGGTGGAAGCTAGTTTCCAAATATGCTAGTAAGCTGAGGTGTAAAATCAGAGAAGAAGCATTTATTTTTAGAAATGCTTGTGTGGATAATTGATAAGTGGTCATTTATATAATTTTTAATGAAATTAGTAGCTAAAAGTTGAAGCTTTTGTTATTAGATAGTAAAAGATTTTACAGTGTATTCTTCTATGATGGTGATAGAGGTTAAATTTTTGTTTTTTTTATCTTGTTTCAGTAAAGTCAGAGATGGTGCCAGGCTGCCCTTTTATCTATATTGTCCGGAAAGATGTAGATGTGTACTCTCAGATCTTGAGAAAACTGTTCAACGAATCCCATGGGATCTTTGTGGGCCTCCAGAGAATTGAAGAAGAGTTGACTGGAAAGTCCAGAAAAGCTCAGTAAGTAGGCTGTCACTTGTGAAAAGCCAAATGAGATGCATTCTTGACCTTTTGCACGGTGGATGGCCTCCTGGAGAAATGCGGGTCTCCTGGTTCTGTGCCAGTTTCTGTGCTGTGCAATCTCAGTGGTCAGCAGTGGAAGTGTCTTACAGGGAATGAGCAAATGGTGGTGAGTGACTTGCTGGCTTGAGAAGGTTTCTTTGTGTATATTCCTACTCTTTACTCTAAAGGAAGAAAATTTAGACCAAATAGGCACCTGAGAGTCACCGAAGAGGTCACACTATTGGAAGATTTTGAAATTAATATAAAGATGAATTTTGCTTTTAAATATATTTTTTGGCAAAAGACTAGAAAACTATTGTTCTATTTATAAACTAGGATTGTTTGAGGTGTGGTTCATATGTTAACTATATCAGTGATTTTTAGCAAGAATACCACATGTATGATGTGTTCTCAGTACATGGGGTTCATGATGTTGATGTTTTTTTATTACTGGTGAGGTTGACCTTGATCATTTGGTTAATGCAGTTTCTTTACTATAAAGTTATAGTCTTTGTAACTAACAAGTATTTGGGGGAGAAACTTTAAGACTGCAAATCTTCTCAAATTTTCAACCACTGATTTTAGTGTCCATCATTGGCTCTCATCTGCAACGATATCAGTATGGAATCATTTACTTTATCCTATGTATTGTATTGTATTGTATTTTTACTTCTTTCATTGCTCCACTTGTTCCTACTTTGGCCATTAAGAGCTCCTTCAACTTGGCTTTGTCTTTTAGCAAGCTCCTGTCACCTATTCTATCTTTCTGTTACCACAAGAGGTTCCAGACTCATCTTGTATGTAATTTCATTTTTTGTAGATTAGTTCGAGTGAGTAAAAACTACCGATCAGTCATAAGAGCATGCATGGAGGAAATGCACCAGGCTGCAGGTAAGTATTTTGTGTGCATGTGTATGTGATAGTAATTAAAGTATTTTTCTGGCTATAAATACTGCAGGGTAAAAGCTGATTGACATTCCAGTTCAAAACTCTTACTTTTCTATCTTAATTTTTTGTCAATTTTTTTTTTTTAGTTTAAAAAATATAAATATATTGATTTTTACAGAGAGGAAGGAAGAGAGATAGAGTTAGAAACATTGGTCAGGTGCCTCCGGCACACCCCCTACTGGGGATGTGCCCGCAACCAAGCTACATGCCCTTGACTGGAATTGAATCTGGAGCCCTTCAATCTGCAGGCTGACACTCTATCCACTGAGCCAAACCGGCTAGAGATTGGTCAATCATCTTGAATATGTTTTTCAAGTTAGAACATACAAAGTTGACAGGTACAAAGGGCCAGATTAAGGATTAAAAAAATAGATTTAAGCAATGTTTTCTTTTTTAATATATTTTAATTGATTTCAGAGAGGAAAGGAGAGAGAGAAAACATGAACGATGAGAGAGAATCATTGATCAGTTGCCTCCTGTATGCCTTCCACTAGACGCCGCAACCCGGGCATGTATCCTGACCAGAAATCAAACGGTGACTTCCTGACTCATAGGTTGATGTTCAACCACTGAGCTATACCAGCGGGGCTAAACTAAGAATTTTTGAAAATTTCATCCCCAGATCTTTGACCTTAGTGATTTAAAGTCACCATAACCCCAAGAGCCTCGTGACTTCTGGATGTCAGATAGTCTGACATAACATGGTAGTCTTGGTGTTGCTGTGTTGCAATTAAATGTCTCAGGGTCTTGGTTTGAGAATCATTGATGTACAACAAAAAGATATGAAGCATTAAAAAAAAATCTAGAGTGAAAATGGTGGTCATAGAAGAAACAAAGGCACAAGCTACAGAACCTCGTAGTATGTGAAGTTACAGCAATGAGATTGCAAGTTCCATTGCTCACTTACAATGTTTTCTGTTTTGTTAGTTGCTGCTAAAGATCCCGCCAGCAGTCGCCAGTTCAGCAGCCAGGTAAGGCTCTGCCTTGGTTGTTGACAGTGCTATGTCTTCCTGTGTCCTCGGTCCCCACCTGGAGTGGCTTTGCCATCACTTTTTTGCAGACCTCTGTTCTTTCCATGTAGATAGGCCACTCATTGGGGTGGTAAGGATCCTTTTCAACTTCTAGTGCCCCTTCAAGGCCTACCGTCTTGAAACAAAGGATGTGCCCGATACATACTTGTATGAGTTTTCGGTTCGTACGGGAAATGTAAATCCTAGCCACAGTGTGTCCCTGAGCGGGAGAGCTGAGCTTTGGAACCACTGCTGGGCCTCATGAAACCAGCATGTACCGAGCTGCCAGTTCCTATCCGTTAGTGGGAGCTGGATGAGGGCTTACAGAATTCTCTTTCTTGGGTAGACTCTTTCTAAAAATATTTTTATTTCTCAATTACAGTTCACATTCAGTATCACGTTATATTAGTTTCAGGTGTACAGCATAGTGGTTAGACATAATTTACGAAATGATCCCACAAATAGGTCTAGTACTCATCTGGTACCCTACATAGTTATTACAGTTTTAGGGACTGTATTCCTTATGCTTTATGGCAGAATTTTTTTAAAATTTTATTGATCTTTTTATTATTTTTTACAGAGAGGAAGGGAGAGGAATAGAGAGTTAGAAACATTGATGAGAGAGAAACATCGATGAACAGCCCTCTACACACCCCCTACTGGGGATGTCTGGCAACCAAGGGACCTGCCCTTGACCAGAATCGAACCTGGGACCTTTCAGTCCCTTTGAGCCAAACTGGTTAGGGCTCTTTTTTTCTTTTTTCTTTTTTACATCAAGAGTTTTTTTGTCCTGGCTGGTTTGGCTGAGTAGTTGCAGACTAAAGGGTCCCGGGTTTATTTCCAGTCAAGAGCATGTACCGTGGTTGCAGGCTTGATCCCCAGCCCTGATTGGGGCTCATATGGGAGGCAACCAATTAATGTGTCTCTCTCACATCCATGTTTCTCTCTTTCTCTCCCCCTCTCTCTTTGTCTCTCTGTCTGTCTCTCCCCCTAACTATCACTCTCTGTAAGAATCAATGGAAAAATATCCTCTGATGTTTTTATGGGAAATGTAAAAAATGTTTACTAAGGGAAAGTCTATGGCAGAATCTTGATGCTATTCAAACTCAGTCGTTTATAGGAATAATGCACTGTTTCTCAAGTCAGCAAAGCATTTATCTCCCCTTACAAATAAGCTATTCTGTGTGTGTGCATAGAAGGGTGGTGGAGAAGGGAAGAATGTATATTTTTAAGGACAAGTTTATTTTGGGGTCATGTATTGGGTTTGGCTTTTCATAGACTATTTCCTAAACTCCATTCCCTTAAATACCAACTTTATAATTTTTGCTGTATCTTCATATTTCTCATAATATTACTGAATATTTTTCTAAAAATCACCTTTCCTTTATTACTCAAATAAAGCCTCTTCTTACATCATAATATTCATCAAGATCATGGGTATGATGAGTTAGCTATTAAATATGTTTTTATTGGTTTTAGAGAGAAGAAAGGAGGACAGAAACAAACATCGATGCAAGAAAGAAACATCGATTGGTTGCCTCCCTTATGTGTCCTGATCGGGGACCAAACCTTCAGTCTGGGCATGTGCCCTGTCTGAGAATCAAACTGGCAACCTTGCGGTTCCTGGGACGATATTCAACCCACTTAGCCATATCAGGGCAGCTATTTCTTTCTAATGTACTTTAAACTAAGACCGCTCCCTAAAATTTTCTCATTGGCTTTGGGAAACCCTGCCATAGGAATACTCAGTAAATGATGATCATCATGTGATTCAAGCCTGGCTTGGTTCCTTTGTTCTAAGAGTAAGTCCTGGGAATGTCTTCAGTCAAAATTGTCTCCATGTCTCCCTTAGGTCTCCATCCTGTCAGCAATGGAGCTCATTTGGAACCTTTGTGAGATTCTCTTTATTGAAGTTGCCCCAGGTGAGCATGGCCTCTTTGTGTCAACATCAGAGATGTCCCCTGTCCCTTGCCCGTCCTCTTGTCTTTCCTGTGTGTTGTGATGGGTGTTTTGTTGCCTGGGATGCTCTTTTCCTCAGCACAGCCATCAGCGAGCATGGCCCGACAGCTTAGAGCAGCCTGTGCTTTGTCAGGTTCTGCAGAAAGAATCAGCTAGACTGCCTCCCAGAAACCTCAAGTGGGAGGCAGAAACCCTGGGCAAATACCAGGAGAACAGACAGTAAAGCAGTGTGTGAAGGGGTGGCCGTCGGTGTGTGTGTCCTGGCCTGGTCCAGCTTCAGAGAGCTTTAGGAGAAGCTGAGGGGGAGACAATGCTTCCTCAGAGCTTGCAGAAGGAACTAACCTGCCAACAGCTGCATGTCAGACTTCTAGCCTCCAGAATGTGAGGCAAAATAATTTTTTTCTTTTCAAGGAAATGGAAAAGCAAGTTTGAGGGATGTGGGGGAGGGTTAGGCTGTGGGAGGCAAAGTCACTTTGAGTTCTGTTGCTAACGATTGGGACAGGGATAACTCTGTGTTATCTGTCCACTTTGAATTAGTCTATTGATCTTGAATTAAATTGTGGTCAGTACAGTATTCTGCGTGAGTGGGCTGTCTATGGGATTACCACAGGCCTTTTTTGTATTATTTTAAGGGTCTGTGTTTGCTTTTATCCAGGAATAAGTGTTATAATCTCTTTGTGTCCTAGCTGTTTATTCATTCTCTTGCTGAAGGACTGAAAAATACAGTTTGTTGTTGGTATGCCTCTACAGTAGATTTTTTTTTGTGTGTGTGTGTGTGTGAATCCTCACCCAAGGGTATTTTTCCATTGATTTTTGGAGAGAGAGGAAAGAGGGAGAGACGGAGGGAAACATCAATGTGAGAGAGACACATTAATTGGTTGCCTACTGCACGCATCTCAACTAGGGCCAGGGAACTTGCAATCAAGATACGTGCCCTTGAACCCAGGATCGTTCAGTCCATGGGTCAACACTATTCACTAAGCCAAACAGGCTAGGGCCAAAATGTTTTTATTGTTGCACATGTAGTATCTAATCAGTACCAGCTCCTCAGTGGCTGCTACTTACATAGCCATTGAGTATTGAATAGTCATGAAGAGTCTGGAGGCTGGGCAGGAGTGGTGGGGGTGGTGAGGTCTGGGCCTTGTGTTCAACCCTTTCTTTTATATATATATTAAATATATATATTGATTTCAAAGAGGAAGGGTGAGGGACAAAGAATCATTGATTGCTTGCCTCCTGCATGCCTCACACTGGGATCAAACCTGTAACCCAGACATATGCCCCGACCAAGAATCGAACTGTGACCTGGTTAATAGGTAGCTCAACCACTGAGCCACTCCAGCCAGGCTGTTTAACCCTTTCTAGGATTCAGTGAAAGCTGTTGCTGCCTGGCACAGCAAGTATTCCATAAAAGCTCATTTGCTAGTCCTGTCCTTTATTCAGAAGGACCACACGTATATACTCATTTAAGAGGAATATTCCTTTTCTGCAAAGCTCATCTGCCTTACATCCTCTGTACTATGGGGAAGTGGAATTTTCCGCACATGAATGTGTAACGAGAGTCTCTCCCCACAGCCGGCCCGCTCCTGCTCCTCCTCCTCGACTGGGTCCGACTGCACGTGTGCGAGGTGGACAGTATGTTGGCAGATGTTCTGGGCAGTGAGAATCCAAGCAAACACGAGGGCTTCTGGAACTTGGTAAGGACCCTGTGCAGGCTGGGCCGCCTTCTCCCACCTCAAGTCCTGTTTTCCCAGGGCTGGCAGGCAGGCCTGAGGGTTGCTCGCTGAGCCTGCAAACACTTGGCCTGGCTCTTCCTGTCTGTAATTAGGAAACACCCCTAGATCTTTTCTTTCCTGCTCCACAGGAGAGTTTAGAACTAAGTTATCATGTTAAAAGGTAATACAGTACTTTGTAGACTTTCCTGTGAGAAGGGAAATGTGGTTTCTTCAGGCACCTAAGGGAGAGAAGACACAAATATAAAACCGACGATTGGGGTTGGGGGTTGGGTGTTGATGTAAATGAACTTGAGGGGTTGTTTTGAGGGGATAGAAATGTTCTACAACAATTATCATGGTGCACAACTGCACACTTATTAAAATGAATGCACTTAAATAGGTGAGTATTTATAGTGTGTAAATCATAATTCAAAGCTATTAGAAACAAAAAGATTGATGATCCCAAAGTCATTTTGGACTATCAGTTTGGAAGTCATCGTGTGTGCCAGGGATGTGTGTGTGTATGTATGTGAGAGTAATACTTTTTCCATTCACCTCTACTGACCTGTGACCCAATTGGGAGTGACCAGGGAGTGGGTTACTAGTTAACCTGAATAATGGAAAGTTGATTAAATATATAAAATCTGAAATTCAGGTCAAGACTAGTTGCTTTTGAGGATATTTTGGGGCCTTTGGTCCAGGAGGTCTGTGCAGCTAAGGGGAGAGCCTTCACCTAGGAAGTATTGGGTCCAGATTTTTAATCTGATTTATTCATCACTGGGATTTCATTGAGGGACTACTCTTTGCAAGACACAAACATAACCAAAAAAGGCAAAGATGTCTGCCCTTGTGGAGACACTTACTGCATAGGAGGAAGGAAATAGAGAAACCAGTAAAGCATGTACCATGTCTAAAGTGAAGAGCTTTGGAGAGAAATAAAGCAAGCGGGAATTGGGAGTGGTCGAGGGCATCAGAAGGAGGTGAGGAGGGGAGCTGTGCAGATGGAGGGAGAAAGGGCATTCCCGACAGCGAGGCCTGTAAGTGCTGCGTCTGTGAGGCAGAGTGGGACGAGAACGGCAAGGAGACCAGTGAGGCGGGAGCAGCGGGAGCAGAGGGAGAGCTGGGAGTTCAGGACAGGGCCAGGTCGTAGAGGACGTGCTGGGCTGTCCTGAGGGTGTTAGCTTTCAGAGGGAATAACTAACGAGAGAGGAACCGTGGTCTGGGGCCACGCTGCCGGTAAGCTTTCCAGCTCTGCCTCTCACTAGCTGTGAGGGCAGGAATGAGTTCCTTCACAGCCTGTGTTTTCGTCTGTACAGTAGAGGTAACAACACCTACCTATAGGGCTGTTATGATCAAATTAATTAAAGGGCGTAATTCTGTCGAAATTAGTTGATAGCTACAATAAAGAGCTGCTGTCTATTCCTGGGTCAGTTGGGGTAAGCGGGATGTTGGGGAGTTGAGCAAAGGAGCGCCATGACCTGACTTAGGCTTTGAAAGGCTCTTCTGGCTACTCCTGAGGACCTCGAGGCCAGACAGATACCAGAGTGGAAGCCATGGTACCAAACCAGGCAGAGATGGGGTGACTTGGGCAGGCACAGGAGCTGAGCACAGGAGGTGGTGAGGGGAGAAGTGATTCGATTCTGGCTGCAGTTCAAAGACATGATTGTGGGGTTTGCTAATGGACTAAGTGTGGGAATGTAAGAGAGGAATGTGGGAAGATCAGGTTGGTGAGTGGAGGTGACCGGGTGCTGCTTTTTTAAACATGTCACGATGCCTGTAAGAGCCACGTGGAGACATTGACTGGGCAGTAGGAGATGTGAGTCTGGAAGTCAGAGAAGGAAGTACAGGCTGGGAAGAAAAAAGGGGGACTTGTCAGCATATATATCCTTGGCTGCTTTTTTTTTTAAACATGATTTCTAGTTAAAAAAAATTGACTTTTATATATGTGCTTGTGTGCATATATGTTGATTTTCATTATTCGCGCTAGGTCTATAAAGGTGCCTGGAACACTGAACTGGCGATTACTGGACCACTGCTTTAGGGGAAGTACAGAATCTCGGTCACAGCGGTTCTGTCCCCTGCTTACTCTATAGCCCTCTTCTATGTTTCTCTTTAAAGGCACCTTCTTTCAATTGTGTTGTTGATTCACTGACATTGAACTCACGCCAGCAGCGTACTTTGTGCCTATACGAAGCTTATCTAACATATTTAGGGTTTTCCATAGAGCAGGCACATCACACCCTTCTCTGCACTTAGGGACCCTCATAGCACGTTAGCAGTATGCTTGGGGGCCCAACAAAAAGCATAAGAAATGCAAATAATCTTGGCACCAAATAGGTTGTGAGAAAGACACTTGTTTAGTGTGAGCTGATACAAGCAGGCAGAGCGCTACCTGTTCGCTCAGCTGGAAGTGTGCACACCAAGTGACACAAAGTTGTTGCTCGGTGCGTCGTATCCCAAGTGACGGTGATGGCACCTCGAGGATTGATTTTGGGGTTACAGGTAAATTTTAGCAAGTCGGCAAATTTACAGATACGAACTCTGAATAAAGAGGACTGACTGCACTTATATCAAGTGTAGGTCTATATATGTATGTGTATTTGAACTGAAACCTTTATGAACCAATAATTTATTTGATACCTCTGATGTGTTTTGTTTAATTTATTGTTTGAACTGTAATGGGCTACACAGTTTCAAAAGAATGGTTCACCTGCAGCCGTGTCAAATTCAGTGCCTGCCCCCGTATGGCAGGCATTGGCCCGGAAGGCTGCCATAGAAACACTGTGGCACATGGGCCCTGGGCCCCTGTGGGCCTCAGGGATAAATTTGGCTGCAGACACCAAGCTCCTAGATCTGGAGGCGGTGGGGGTGCTGGTAGGGGAAGGCATGGTTCAGATTAAAGCCATAAGATTGGATGAGCTAGATTATCTCTGGAGGGGAGAACCCTCACGCTTCCCAAGGCTGGGGAGCCAGAGTGTGGACTCTGGAGAGGGCCTCTGGGCCTCCCATGAATGCTCATGGTCTTGGGGGGCCCCCAGGTGACCGTCTTGGTGCTGCAAGGCAGGCTGGACGAGGCCCGGCAGATGCTCTCCAAGGAAGCTGACGCCAGCCCCACCTCTGCAGGCATGTGCCGGATCATGGGGGACCTGATGAGGACGATGCCCGTTCTCAGCGTACGTGGGAGCCGCCCTGCTCCTAGGGTCACGGGAGGTGGGCTCATCCATTAAGCATCAGGGGTTCACGTGATGGCGTCTCTCTGCCTCTCTCCCATAGCCTGGGAACACGCAGACCTTAACAGAGCTAGAGCTCAAGTGGCAGCACTGGCATGAGGAATGCGAGCGGCACCTCCAGGATGGCACGTTCGCCTCCAGTCCTCACCTGGAGTCTCTCTGCAAGGTGAGGGCAACAGTCCAGGTCGGGGTCCAAGATGTCTTCGCTTACGGTTGGTGGCATCCAGCCCAGTGCTGGCAGCAACTTGGTCCTCTTTAGCCAGGGCTATCCCTTCTCTGAGGAGGGAGAGGGCGTGCAGACCCGGCGCTCTCCTGAGCTCAGGAGAGGCACAGAGAGCTCCCCGGGGCTGAGGGAACACGTCTGTCTCCTCAGATCATGTTGGGCGACGAAGCTGCCTTGTTGGAGCAGAAGGAGCTGCTGAGTAACTGGTATCATTTCCTGGTGACCCGGCTCTTGTACTCTCATCCCACAGTCAAGCCCATTGATCTGCATTTCTATGCCCAGGTGTGTCTGCGCTCCAGGGGGCGGTTGGGGAAGGGGGGTCCTGAGGCCCTGCTCCCGGTTGGGCCATTTTTGGGGTGTGGCCTCTGCCTGGAACCTCCCTGGAGAACTGCCGGGGCTTTCCCTTGGCCCTGCTAAAGGGCCCTCACCCTTCTCCAGGGTTCCCTGCGCAGTAGCCCTGCCAGCCCCCTTGAGTCTCTGCTTCCATCCGGGGATTGAATGGGTCACCACCTCCCCACAGTCCAGCCTTGACCTGTTTCTGGGAGGTGAGAGCAGCCCAGAGCCCCTGGACAACATCCTGATGGCGGCCTTCGAGTTTGACATCCACCAAGTGATCAAGGAGTGCAGGTAGGACGTGCTGTGCCATTGGCGTGCTAACCGCCTATAGGTGGGCATTAAGTACATTCACTGTTGTGCAGCTGCACTACCCTCCTTGTCCAGAATATTCTGTTCTTTCTTGCTGGTGTCTACCTCCTCCCTCCCCCGCCACGTGTAGATGGATAATGGCTTCTCCCTAGACAAACTGAGAGCCTTCAGAGGCTGAGGACCATGTTTATAACATTCCACTTCAGGGCCGTTCACTTAAAACTACATGGCAGGAAATTACTTTGATACTTAAAATCCAGAAAAAGCCAGCCTATTACTCAGAACTTTTAGACATGCAGGTATCTTAAAGGACAACAATTCTCAACAGTCTCTCTCTAATGACCTAACAGCTCCCACATCATGGAGTTCCTGGCTGGGTCTGTTCAGAGCAGGTATTCTTTTTTTAAGAAAATACATTTTTATTGATTTCAGAGAAGAAGGAAGAGGGAGGGAGAGAGAGATAGAAACATCAATGATGAGAGAGTCATTGATTGGCTGCTTCCTGCACATCCCCATTGGGGATCAAGCCCACAACCTGGGCATGTACCCTTGACCGGACTTGAACCTGGGATCATTCAGTCTGCAGGTCGATGTTCTATCCACTGAGCCAAACCAGGTAGGGCTAGAAGCACTCATTTTTATTTTTAAAATATATTTTATTGATTTTTCACAGAGAGGAAGGGAGAGGAAAAGAGAGCTAGAAACATTGCTGAGAGAGAAACATCAATTAGCTGCCTCCTGCACAACCCCAACTGGGGATGTGCCTGCAACCAAGGTACATGCCTTTGATGGAATTGAACCTGGGACTCCTGAGTCCGCAGGCTGATGCTCTGTCCACTGAGCCAAATCCGTCAGGGCTAGAAGCATTCATTTTTAGCAGTGGTCCTAGATGATTCTATATTTTGATTAAAAGTATGGTTTGGAGACTTTTATTTTCTTTTTAAAAAATATGTTTTTATTGATTTCAGAGAGGTAAATAGAAACATTAACGATGAGTGAGAATAAAATAATTGATTGGCTGCCTCCTGGCACGCCTCCTACTGGGGATCGAGCCTGCAACCCAAGCATGTGCCCTTGACAAGAATTGAACCTGGGACCCTTAGTTCACAGGCCGATGCTCTGTTTGCCGAGCCAGATTAGCTAGGGCTGGAGAATGACTTTTAACCATTGTCAAATTATATACACAATAAAATTACAAATCATGTAATTGAACAAAAATAACTTTATACGAAGTATTAACAGATACCTAAACACAAGATGGTTTTTAAAATGAAGTCACATGTATATAGTTGTATTCATAAAGTGCACTAATCAACAGCTTTACAGTGCAAATGAAGATACTCCTTTGAATTCCATGTCTCATTGAGCATCAGAAACCACCAATCTTTTAATCTTTTTTTTGGGTACATTATTCTCAGTCCTCATTTTCTGCATCTGATTGATCCCTGGATCATATCTCATTGTGTAACATTTCGGTGGTTCCTTGTCCACAGCCATAGTGGCAGGGCCCTCCCACCCTTTTTAAGCAAAGCACATGTAGTTCCTGCTCATGCCCCACTCATGTGGGCCATGGCTTCTCACCCTGACTTGCCTTCTTGCCTTGGTGTCTGAACCTACAGCATTGCCCTCAGCAACTGGTGGTTTGTGGCCCATCTGACCGATTTGCTGGATCACTGCAAACTCCTCCAGTCCCACAACCTCTAGTAAGTGCATGGCACGCCCCCCTTTTCCTCCCCAGTTCCCAGGCTCTCGAGGGGTGAGCTGAATGCCTAGAAGGGATGTTGGGCTCCGGAAGGGGGTGCTGAATGGAGCTGACCCGGAGTCTGGTTTCACCATACGTTTCATTCCAGCTTTGGATCCAACATGAGGGAGTTCCTCCTGCTAGAATACGCCTCGGGGCTGTTTGCTCATCACAGGTAGGAAGGCCCCAAGGGATGACAGCAGGGGGCTCTTCAGCATGCGGGTGCATTGGGACTTGGACTCTGTTCCCTGAAGCCTGCGGAGGTCTGGAGATGAGCCATCTTGGGGGCCAATCCCAGAGCCCCGCAGCAGCACCCAGACCAGCCCTCACGTCTGTCCTCGGGCCTTTGCAGCCTGTGGCAGCTGGGCGTGGATTACTTCGACTACTGCCCTGAGCTGGGCCGCGTGTCCTTGGAGCTGCACATTGAGCGCATCCCGCTGAGCACGGAGCAGAAAGCCCTCAAGGTGCTGCGCGTGTGTGAGCAGCGGCAGATGACTGAGCAAGGTGAGTCGGCCCTCCTCTCAGCAGCGGCCTCGGTCGTTCATACCGCGCCAGCTAGACTGGAGAGCGGTCGGGAAGCGGATGCCAAACAAAGCGAACACAGGAACGTTACTGGGGAGGACAAAGCTAGGATTCTTTGGGACCTAGAAGCAATCAAGCACATTGCCTTTTTATTTTACTTATTTAAAAAAAACCAAACCAAACATTTTTATTGATTTCGGAGAGGAAGGAAGGATAGAAACATCAATGACAGAATCATGGGTGGGCTACCTCCTGCACGCTCCTTACTGGGAATTGAGCATGACCACCCGGTTCACAGGTTGACACTCAACCAGTGAGGCACACCATTCAGACGAACTTGCTGCCTTTTTAAAAATGTCACCCCCTCCTCCTCTCCTCCTTACTCGGAGGTCAGGGCTGGGTCAGCGCTGAGTCTGCCTGTCCTGAGGGAGTTGCTGTTGCTGGATAAGGCTGGCTCTGGGGAAGCAGGACCAGAGGTGGCTTGGAAAGAACAGGGAGGAAATGATGAGGTTTGCCCCCTCTCTTCTCACTGGTGCTAAAAGCCTAAGCCATTCTTCCTAGAGGCACTTGTGTGTCTATGATGGAAGAAAGCATGTGGCATTCAGGACCTAAGGGAAGATGGGATTTTTGCCACCTGGAATGATAATGGAAGAGCTGATCTGGGGGGACAATAAATACCTTACCACTACCCCTGAAATCAAATCAGCTCACAAAGCCATCCTGTCAGGGTGGGTCATCCTACTAACATCAGGAGGCAATTCAGATCCCAGTTCTGCCGACCAAGCTGTGTTTGGGGCCTGTGGGGGGGCCTGGAAGGCTGAGGAGGTGAGGAGGCTGCTCCTTTCCCAGCAGCATTTAGGAATGATTGATAGGGTGAAGGATTCACCTTTTCCCTTTTTGCCTGCAAAGTTCACAGCATTGCCCTGTTTGGCTCAGAGGATAGAGCGTCAGCCTGCGGACTGAAGGGTCCCAGTTTCAATTCTGGGCAAGGGCATGTACCTTGGTTTTGGGCACATCCCCAGTGGGGATGTGCAGGAGGCAGCTGATTGATGTTTCTCTCTCATCGATGTTTCTAACTCTATCCCTCTCCCTTCCTCTCTGTAAAAAAAAAAAAAAGTTCGCAGCATTTGTAAGATCTTAGCTATGAAAGCTGTCCGCAACAATCGCCTGGGCTCCGCCCTCTCTTGGAGCATTCGAGCCAAAGATGCCGCCTTTGCCACGCTGGTGTCAGACAGGTGAGCTCAACCAGTGTCCCCTTCCGGGAAGTGTCTGGGGAGGTGGGAAGCGGAGGAGTGCTTTGTGATCTCTGGGTGTGGCCTTGCAGGTTCCTCAGGGATTACTGTGAGCGCGGCTGCTTTTCTGACTTAGACCTCATTGACAACCTGGGCCCGGCCATGATGCTCAGCGACCGACTGACATTCTTGGGTAAGTCCCTTGGGGCTCTGTCCCTTGGACAGTTGGCACAAACAGACACTTGTGAAGATTGGACGTTCCCATGTTTCCTTTCTGTGAAGCCCAAACTCCAAACCACATAGAACCCTGTGTGCCAGACTTTGTAAAGTCTATTTGTTGGTAATATTTTATTTTCCCGTAATTTCAGACTTAAACGTTATGAAAGCGTGAGGAATAAGGAGCTCACATATACACTTTATCCAAATTCACTGGTTTAAGTGCCTCTACTTTTCTTGAAACTTAACTTTGACATTTTGAAGAGTCAGTTCAGCTCTCCCGTAGAATGCCCTCAATTTGGGTTTGGCTGATGCTTCCTTGTGATCAGATTAGATTTATGTGTTTGGGGTGGGAATGCTGCCGAGGTGATGTGCTGGGTCCCCTTGTTGGAGTTCACTTGGTCATTTGGTTAAAGTGGCGTCCACCAGCTGTTCTTCGGGCAGCACTTTGACTTAATAATTTGGGGAGAGATACTTTGGAATTACTTAAATGTCTTGTTCCTCATTGAACTTGCCACTCACTTTGATTTTCTGCCTCATTGTTGTAGTTGGCATCCCAATATATGGAAGGCTTTTCCTTCATCCCTGTTTTTAGTCTTTTATTTACCTCAAGTAACGGCCTCCTGGGTTATTTTGTTCAATCTGAAGAACTCTGCTCTATGGAAAGGCTGGTCTGCCATCTGCCTTCTCTTGTTTAGGGCCAGAGGTGACCTAGTGCTCTTTTTCAACAGGAAAGTATCGAGAATTCCACCGATTATATGGGGACAAGCGTTTTGTTGATGCGGCTTCTCTTCTCCTGTCACTGATGACTTCTCAGATTGCCCCACGGTCTTTCTGGATGACACTCCTAACAGATGCCCTACCGCTTCTGGAACAGAAACAGGTACAGGTCGAGCCCCAAATGCTTTTCTGCACCTTTTTGTAGTCCTTGACAGTGCTTCCTTCTGTTGCTGGTGCAGACGCGTAAACATACATCCTCTCCTGGAGAGGTCTCCCCAGTAGCACCCACTCTGGAAATCTAATGTCCACCCAAGAAAAACTAAAATGAGGCAGTTGCCTGCTGACCATGCCCATCCCAGGGTTGGGAGTGAGAACAGAGATGCTTTTCCCTCCTCGAGTAGCACATACGAAGTACCCCCCTCAGGGCATGCAAAGGCCATGCTGACCTGGGGCCCAGGCCCAAATCAGGAGGCCTCAGCTAGCAGCAGCTTCTCTCTCCTAGGTGATTTTCTCCGCAGAGCAAACTTACGAGCTGCTGAGATGTCTGGAGGACTTGACCTCAGGACGGCCAGTGCATGGAGAACCTGATGCCCAGCAACTCCAGGTCACTTTAGCTTCCTGGGTTGGTTTCACAATAGAGAGGAAAAAGGGCTCCCTGTATCTCCGGCTCCCCCCACCTCCTTCCACAAACACTGGCCCCTTCAAACTCACCTGCCTCTTCAATTGCCTCTTAACCTGTAACCATGACACACTAACTTCTGTTAGGAAAAAATGGGGGTGATTCTAGAGTTCTGATCTATTCTTCCCTGGCAATCAGTTGTAGTGGTCCTGTGCATTCAGCTCTTACACTGAGATTTGCTGGAAGCTATTGCTGAATGCCAAGTGACCTCTATCTGCTTTTGGGGAGAGCCCATGGGAGCTTTAAAGGATCACTCCCTGCTGTGCCTCATGCTGGCTCTCTTTGCTCTTAGGATGATGACATAGAGACCACCAAGGTGGAAATGCTGCGACTTTCTCTTGCACGGAATCTGGCTCGGGCAATTATAAAAGAAGGCTCGTTGGAAGGTTCCTGAGGCTGGCTGGTAGCTGTTCCAGCACGGTATCTGTGTGTGCAATGTATATATCTTTTTTAAAGAATAAATGTTTTCTTTTGCAAATATAAGGCAAGTTCTTAGAGTTCAGCCAGGGAGTTTTTATCTACGACCCCTGTGGACCTGACGTAGTAAGAGTTAAGAAAATACAAATTACGTTCTTTTTGACATGGAAGTGACTTCCCTGTCTCCTTAGAGAAAAAGGCACCCCCACAAGTCCTGGTGAGTGCGGTGCCCTCCTGCCTAAATTGGAAACATGGACAGGAGCCTTCAGTGGTTTACTTGTGCTTCTGAAATTCGGCTTCACCTGAGAAGCATCCAAAGCACTGATGTTAACTTTCTGGTTATCTCCTTTAAAAAATAAAAAGGTCCAGGAACCTGTACTTTTAAACAAAAACCTAGGTGAAGAAAAAAATAAACACCTAAATCAATAGTCAGCAAACTATGGATCTGTTGACTAATCAGTTTGCCGACCACTGACCTAGGTGAGGTCTACCTTTGGAATTCATCAGTGGGGCCCCTTCCCATTGGGGTGAATGGTGTTTGTATTAGAAGAATTGCAAGTAGGGTGAAAATGGTTTTATTTAACATGCAGTAAAATAAGGGCAGCAGAGTTGATATATCCAGTATAGCTGTTTGTCATGAAACAGTAACACTCAAACAGTTTTAACGTCTAAGTCTTATTGTAAAGGTACAGTTCCATGTAGTGATCCCACAGACTTTCCCAGGGCTACGGCAGCCAGTCTCTGGAAAACTCTTGGATTTATTCCGTGAGCAGTGAAATCAATTCACTTTTGACCTATCTTAACGAAGCAGTGAAACCTGCTTGCCAAAGATGGGAGGGAAGGGGAAGATGACCTCTTGGTAGAGCCAGGAAGCCTGGCAAGGACCAGGGAGGAATCTAGGAACGAGGCTGGCCACCTTCCCCTGGAGAGGGCTCTGAGCCTGTCCAGCTGAATTCAGGTGAGCTGTGTCCTCTTTCCCCAGTTGGTGGTCCTGACTTTCCTGTGGCCCTGGAGGGGCTACAGGCTGGCACAAGCTAGCTGGGGCTGAGCACTGTTGAAGCAATAAGGTCTGGTGACTCGATTCAAGCATGGCCCCCAATCTCACCGTCTCCAGACCCAACATCTCGCTGACAGTACCCCTCAGCAGCTGAGAGCAGTCAGTTTCTGGGCAGCAGGTAAGTCTAGTGCAATTGCCAACCCTGAGGCCTCCTGTCTGTAACTTCTGTTCGGACAGGCTATCTGGGGGTAGAGGGAGGCCAAGGCAAGAGGATGTAAATGGGGGTAGGGATGGGGAGCAGGAACTGTCCTCCCTTCAGAGGCTCGAAGGGCACGACAGCGGTTGATTTCATGCCAAGCAAGAGGTAGTGAATAGGTGGCCTGTTCCCATGGTGGGAGGCACACTTTCCGCAGAAAGCTCCGAGTACCTGCTTCGGAGAAGGGGAATCAACGGCTCTCTTCTGTTTCTCTCCTATCCGTAGTTTAGGCTGCTTCGGGGCCAAGTTCTGTTTCTGATAGGCTGAGTTCCACGTCCTGCTGAGATGTCCAAAGGACACAGCTTGCCACCGTCAGGGACAAGCACACACTCACCCGGTGGCCAGTCCAGGCTGGTACTGCCTGTGGAAGGCAGCACACCCACTACTTTCTCGGCCCAGGCCCGTTGGGGACCACTGGACTTTGCCCACCTTCCTGGAGGTAGGAGCCTGCCAGCAAGGGGAGCACAGAGTAGCATGGTGGGGGTGGGGGAGTGAGGACCTGGTCCTTGAGGAAGGACCCCAAGTCTTTAGAGCCCCCCTCCCTTGTGGCAGTGGGGTGCCAACAGGAGGGGAAAACCTACTCCAGCTTTAGGTCTGTGTTCCCAGGGCGACGGTGCAGAGTCCGGGGCCACATCCCGCCCAACAGTACATGGCCACTTCAAGTCACACAGGCAGAGCAAACAGGTCCTTTTAAGGGGCCAAAGGAGGAGAGACCATCACGGCAGTTCAGCTCCTGGCAGCCAGGCCCAGGCCCCGTTCCATACAAAGCTCGAGCTCTGTGGTCAGGACATGGAGAATGACGACCCGCAGAGCCCTCCTGTCTCGGGGCAGCCTACTTGGCCTTCAAAGTGGAGGTGACCGCATCCTTCAGGGTCATAGGTTTCCCCATTGCTCCACGGGAGGGAACTGGTCCACCTCACCCACCTCTGTGTTCAGCTGCTCCCCAAGGGCGAAGGTCAGTCTATACCGAAGCCTTGCCTTCTCCTGCGACAGAGGGGCAGCGTGTGAGACTCTTAACCTCGGGGTTTTTTGTGCTGGCGGACCGGCCCTGATCCCACCCCCCCATCCTCACTCAGCCACTGAACCAGCGTAGGAAAGGGACAGGGTTAATGCCGCAGTACCACGGCACTTCTGGTTGGAGGGTGGGCAGGGGCTTAAGGTGGTGGTCACAGGTCCTAACTTGGGGGCTTCTAGCTCACCTTCAGCGGGTTAGCCAGCAGCATGACCTGGGTGATGGCTGCGGGTGGCTGGATGGGGCTAAACGGAGAGAGTTCTGTCCCAGAGGGTGGCTGCAGCTTCACTTTCATTGACTGAAGAGGAAGAGAGAGCTCCTTTTGAAGAGACGGGCAGGTGGAGCCCAGCGTGGTCACATCGGACACACACTGCCACCTGCTGGCCACTCTGCAGTGGGGTCAAGGCCCTAGGAGGTACCTTGGGCACTGCGGCCTGCAGCACGATGCTTTTTATGGGCAGAGGAGCCGTATTCAGCATGGACACCACCACCACCAGCACATCGGGCCGTCCTGGTGGACATTCCTTTGCGAAGTGGAAGAGGATGCGGAAGCCATTTTTATCATAAGCTGTCACAGGAAGGGCACTGCCTGTAAGAAGGTGGCACGTGGGTATGGAAGGAGCGAGAAGGTCAACAATCCTCAACAGAACCCTGAGGTGCTGCTACAAGCCACGGGGGAGAGCAGTGCTCCGGGAAGGAGTCTGGGAGGACTGCTGTCAGAGCTTCACCAGGCTGCACAGTAGCCACAAGCGGTGGCCAAGACAACAAGGAAGCAGGTCACGCTCTGACTCTGAAGCACCCCAGCAAGGAGAGCCTGTACCAACCCACCCCTCCCCTCAATGCTGTAAGTGGGGCCCCACTCCAAGCCGCCTGCTACACCTACTAGGCTTGATAGATTCCAGGGGGACATGGACACTGGCCAGGGAAAGCTCAGGCCCCTTCATGGGGCTCTCCTGGGACGGGAAGACAGGTGGCTGGAAGAGGGGGCTGCCGGGCCCCGTGGAGAACGGCAGGAGAGGCCTAGCGGAGGTGCTGCTGGGGATCAGAGGGGAGGCGGCGGCCCCAGGGAAGATGGAGGAGATGGGTTTCGCCAGGCCTGAGGTCCTGGGAGGCAGGAAGGAGAAGGCAAGTCAGACCAAGCAGAGCTGTTGGGCCAACTCTCACAAAGTGCCTCTCCCTCCACCCTCTGAACCTCCCCCAGCTCTTCCCAGGCGAGAGCTGGCTTCCCTACCCCCTAGCTTTCCGAGTCCTCTCAGGTCACACCAAAAGAACATCCCCAACCCCCCTGGTTCCAAGCCCAACCCCCCGTCTCCCACTCATTACGCTTTGGCTTCTTCTAAAAGCTGATCGAGGGCATCCAACTGGTGCAGGGAGCTGTCACTCAAAGCTGAGCCATGGTACCCGGGGGCCGTGGGCTCAGCTTTTGGGGCTGAAGCTGGGGCCAGTCCCGTGGGGAACAGAAAGCCTGTTTTTGGAGCAGAAACACTGGCTGGGACCACAGGAGCTGGGAAGGGGGGTGGCAGTGGCGGCTGGGAGTTGCCTGCAGGGGTTGCTGAGGGCTGGAGGACAGGCCCGTCTGAGGGGCTACAAGCAGCAGTCCCAGCTTTGGGGCTGAAGAAGTCCAGGTCCGACTGTTCGTTCTATGGGGAAGGGAAAGGACAAGTGAGCCAGGGGTGCGGAGGGTTTGGCTCTCCACTCCTGGCTCCTGTGCAATCCCCCCGGACCAGCAGCCCTCCAAGGACAGGGCCCCGAGGGCCGAGAACTAGTTGGGAAAGAAGATACTGACAAGTCGAGGTTGTCCACGCTTCGGTGATGTCACCTGGGCACCTACCTGGAACAGGGGCCACTGGCTGTTTCCAGCGGACTCTTTGGGAGGCGCTCTAGGGGCTGGGTCAGCAAGGCCTGAGGACAAAGATGGCTGTGATGACCAGAGGCGCCGGGCTAGGGCAGCCCCAGCTCTACCTCCCCTGAGGAGGGGCCGCACAATTTGGGGGGTGTTCCAGGGAAGATGGAAGCTGAGCAAGTCACTGGGTCTACTGTTTCCACCCAGAGTCTGCCACAGCCTGAGGACACTGAACTTGACTTTCTCTCCTCACAACGGAAGCCTCCCTCTCCTTGCTAAGCACCCGGGCACCACGCAGGCCACCTTCCCCTGCCACGCCCTTCCTGCACTGGTCCCGCTGGCAGCCCGCGCAGCCTTCCTCAAGGACACACCCAAGCACAGCAGCTCTTCATCCAGCAAGGAGAGGGCGTTGCTGGTGTTGGGCCCTGGGGGGGCCTCAGCCTGGCTGGAAGAGCCGCTGCGCCCCGGTACTGAGGCCTGGGGGGGTGGAGGGAGGATAGGGATGCCGGAGGGTGGCGTGGGGGCCAAAACGGGGGTTGAGCTGCCTGGTGCATCCAACTCTGCAAGGTCGATGAGAGTGTCTTGGTTCCTGGAGTGGTGGTGTCCTGGAGGAGTGAATGGAAGGGGACAGGAGTAGTTAGGGGCACTGGAGTGGCTATGCAGCGTCTGGCCTAACCCAAGGGCATTCATGCCACGTGGAAAGTGAGGGCAGTTGGAGACAGCCCTGTCCAATCCCTGGAGAACTTTAGAATCCCCTTGAGCCCTGTAGCCGACACGCTGGTCAACCTGCACCTGTGGCAGGTGGTGGGGGTGGCAGCTGGTCTGCAGGTTCCAGAATGAGGAATCTAAACATTTTACCTTCAGAGTCCGACAGGGTTGAGGTGGCCACCTCACCATTGATGACCTGCCCTTCAATGATTGCTTTATAGGAGCTGATGACTCGCGAGAGGTTGTCACTGGCCTGCAGGATGTCCCCTAGAGTAGAAAAGACTTCTCATCGCTGGCCCTGACAACTCCCCTCCACACACATCCAATTCCTGGGTCATCCTTGTCAGTTAGTGTCCACTCACCCAAACTACTGTCATTGTCCTCTGTCTCGCTGGCTAGTTTGAATAATGTCCGCCTCTTATTCTCACACCGATCAAACAGCTCCTGAAAGACCGAGACATAAAAACCTTGGGGGTCATCTACTTGAGCATTCATGCCCAGAGCGTCTCCGGCTCTCCTGGCATCCTGGTCAGTTACTGGTAGAGCTGGCCTAGCAGTCCTCTGCTGCCAGCCCTGCACCACACTGTCGCCTAAATACCTGCTTAGGTGAAGTCAGCAGGACGGACAAGTACATTCCTGCTGGCATGTGCTCAGAATTCAGAATATCCATGTGACTGAGGCGCCATGTTTGCACACATGGGAGGAGCAAGGCTGAGAACAGCTCCTCTGCCCGGGGCAAGTTAGGCATGGCTCATGCAGATAGGGGGTGCTAGCCCCCTCTCCCTGGCTACCATATTGACGGATTGGTAAGTTAGGGACCATCAGATGTGCAGCAGCATCTTCACCAGAGCAGGCACCTGGTGCAGGCTGGCGCCCTGCCCGGAGCCCAGCTTGGTGGCGGGGGGCTACCTTCATGAGCTCCTTGTCCGCCTCTGAGGAGTCCTCCTTGCTGTAGTGCAGCAGCATCTCGCTGAGCAGCTTCACGTTGTTGTTAACCTCCTCCAAGGTGTGCAGGCGCTTGGTCACCTTCTGGATCCGGGCCTCGTCCTGCGAGGATCAGGGAGAAAGCTCAGCTAGGCTCGCCCCCTGCCCCTCTGCCCCAAAGAATCCCGCCAGGCCTGGGTCACAGGGAACACTGAAGCGAGGCGGAGGCTCCTCAAAGATGGTGCTTGGGCACCATGAGCCTCAGACGGCTAAGAGGTTTTCTGTGAAGCAATAGTCCCACCCACCACTGCTCTATGCCATCCACAGCCTCCAGCTGTGGGCTGTGGCAGGGGCCAAGAGCAAGCCTGATGCCAAGGGAAAGGACTTCTGCTCCGTGCTGTGGGCTCCTCCACCCACACCCAAGGCCCAGGCCACTCACTTCCTTCACCATGGACTTGATCAGCTTGTTGGCCTCTTGCAGGTCATCTGGGTTTTTGCTTTTCAGCAGCTTGGCTAAAAGCTGGACGAGAAGGGTATCGAAGGTCAAAGCAAAGGTAGCACTCCAGCTGGGGAACTGGGGCTCCCCACAGTGTGAGCGACGCCACACTTTGCAGGCTGGATGCATTTTACCTTGGATTTCTCCTCATCGTCAAACACAGGATTTTTGGGACGAGGTGGTGGAGAAGGGATCAGTGTCCTGTCCACGGGAATCAGTGGGTCAGACTGTACTATGCCTGAAAGGTGACATAGGGCAGAGTGTTTGCTCACACAGCCAGGGGACAGCCCTGTGACCAGGACCTGTAGGGGCAGGGACCAGCAGGCTACACACACCTCCCATCAACCTCCAGCCAAGCCTGTCCCATTGTCTTCAGGAGGGAGGAAGGGACGTAGCATGGGGACAGCAGACACCCCCTCATTCTTCCTGGCCTTGGCCAGCCTTTGGGTTGGAGGCCGAGGCGGGGTAAGCACATACCCTGTCTCTTCAACATGTGGTAGGCATCTTTGATCTTTGATTCTTCCGGCAAGGCCAACGTCCAGCTATAGAGCAGCTCAATGACCTTGGTCTTCACTTTCTCAGACACCCTGTCCCCCAGGTACTAAGAGACAAAAGGAAATCGGAAAACTGGTCACTGGAGTGGAGGCAGAAACAGTGGGAAGGCTCTTCACAGCGATGAAGTGGCTGCTAAGAGCTTCCCTCCGGGAAACCAGCAGGGGTTGGTGGGGAGGCGAGGACGCGCTTGGGGCAGAGCCGCATCCATCTGTGGTGCGGCGGGGGGGGGGTGTGTGGGGGGCTGGGAGCTCGGCCTGAGGTCCAGGCACCATCTGCCAGGAACACTGCGCTTTATCTCGAAGGAGCCGATGTCTTTAGCACAAGAACGGCCCCCCTGCTGTAGGTGGGTGCCCAGGGCATAAGCAGCACGCGTGCGCAGCGCAACCCGAGCTGCTGAGTAAGGGAGGCTAGCTCCTTGGTCCACGTGAGTTTGGCCACACAACTGGCTTCTGTGCTAGAAGCAAAGACTGTGCCATCCAGGCCGTCCCTAGACACAGCAGCTGCCATGTCACTTGTATTTAGGCTGGGAGCCCGCCAGAGGTGGGCCTGTCCCCGTGACCTGTGGTGTCATCTGCTCCTCGCAGGGCCCAGCTCTCCAGGGACAGGAGGTGAAGAAAGTCAGATCCGTGGAGATGCTGGGTGTGCAGTGACAGGAGGTGGGAGAGGGGGAGCAGCAAAGGGAGTTCCTAGAAATGAGGAAACTGCACTGACCTTGGGAGAGACGACTTTGATCAGCTCATTCAAAAACCGGAACTTTCCCACTTCGTTGTGGAATCTCCGCCCACAGTTCTTCATGCACGCCTCCAGCACCTGCAGCCACAGGAGAGGCTCGGTGGGGGTGCTGCCAGATGCTGCATTTTACAGATGAGGAAAGGGAGGCCCCCGAGAATGATTCCGATTCAAGGCCCAGGGTTCTTTGACAAGCTGACGGACATTGTGGGGAGGTGGGAGATAAAGTTTTGTTTTCCACATTTTAGACATGTTCCTCCTGCTTCCATTTATTTTCCTCTGAGCCACAAAACTGCCACCAGCTTTCCTCGCCTGCAGCTAATGCCCAGGAGCATGCCAGCCCAGGGGTCCCTTCTTGCTTCAGTCTTTGTAGAGAGGGTTTTTCCACTGCATTGACTGACATTTCGCGCTGGTTGTTTCTCGTGAAAGCTGTCCTGTGTGCTGCTGGGTGTTTAGCAGCACCCCTGGCCTCCACCCACCTGATGCCAGAAGCATCTGTGACCGGAAATAACCCAAAGTGTCTCCACCTATCATCAAACATCCAAAACCACCCGAGAACCACTGTCCGAAGGCCGCTGCTGGACTTCAATTGTGACAGGCGTGCATGTGGGTTAAGCGCCCTGTTCAGACCACTTCTACCTTAGAGCACCTCAGTGAAGTCAGGCAGCACCCTGGATGCCTCCCCTGGTCTCGGTGAGGGGGTCCATGTCTTGAATCCTGTTAGTCTGAATAACCTCTAAGATCTGCCTCTTGGTGTGATGCCCTCACCAGTAACTGGCATTATTTTTTGCTCCGGAATGATTTAGACCCGCCTCCACTTTCTTCATTGGCCAGCTCTTAACTGGCAGGCCAGCTCTGTCAACATCTCTTCAAGAACCTTTCTGAGCCCACCTTGGCTCAGGCCCTGCCTCTGGCTCCCTCCCTTAGCCTCTGCCTCTCCCACTGACCATCATCTCTGAAGGCTCAGTGCCCGGCACGAGGGCGCACACGTTGGTGAAACAGCTGCCTAACATGGTCCAGAACAGGCCTGGGCTCAGGAAGACCCACCCTCAGGAGGAAAACCTACCGTCAGGGCCTGGACCGCCTCCCATTCCTGTGGGGACTGGATCTTGTGGGCCAGCAGCCGGACGGCGATCTGTGGCCTAGAGGTAAGCAGACCACGTCTTCAAGACACTGACCCTGAGGCCCTCTGGCCAGACCTCGGCCTCAGTTTTGTACCTTCCCGGGCAACTGTGGCACCTGTCTGTCCCCTAACAGCTCTGAGACTCACCCTTCCAGCTCCTTGTTGATCTGGTCACAGAAGCCGATTATGTATTCCCAGTCCTCCTGGCGGTTGCAAGGATTGGTGGCCTTATCTTGGGACAGAACCAAGAAGAGGACAAGTGTTACAAAGCAAGGAGGACAGAGCAGAAGATTCCCCCGTAATTTGCAGGCCTGGATGTGAAGAGACGGATACGTTCTTCCCAAACTTCTCCTCTAACAAAAGTCTCAACAGTTCAGTCACAAAGCACCACTTGCTGTCCATGTTGGGAAAGTCACAAAGGAAACAATTCTCGGCTCATGGAGCTTAGAGTAGACCATGTTCCGCAGAACGAACACAAATAGACCTGGCCCATGTCGCTCAGTGGTTAGAGTGCCAACCCGTGCACCAAGCAGTCATGGGATTTTACCACCAGTCGGAGCACTTACTGGAGGCAACTAACTGATCAATGTTTCTCCCTCCCTCCCTCTCTAGAATCAATGAAGGAAGCACAACACAAATAATTATAAACACACTCTCTCCCTCCCTCTCTCTCTAAGTCAATAAAAACAAATTTTAAAAATAAAATATTCAAGTAGATGTCCATTTGAAATGTTTAATATACCAAAAAATATGTAAAAATAAGTGCTAAACAAGTAGGGATGATCAAGAAGTCTTTCCTGGTATAGCATTGGAAATATCTATAATAAAAGCGTAATATGCTAATTAGACTCAATGTCCTTCCAGACGTCTTTCTGGACGACCTTCTGGACGAAGCAGGGGCTGCGAGGGAAGCCCAGGTCCCAGGTGCCAGAAGGAAGCCGGTGTGGGCCGCCAGGGGAAGGAGGGCCTGCTCTCACACGAATTTCATGCACCGGGCCTCTTGCAGTCAATAACAGACTAAGACACCTGAAATCTGTATAATTTTGTCAACCAATGTCATCACAATAAGTTCAATAAAAAGGAAAAAAGTTGGAAACACATACCTTTAATAAATTTATCAATTAATAATTAAAAAATATAACAGTGTAATAACTAGGTATGGTGGCAGGTGAGTACTGGAAATATTAGGGGAGACTGTAAAGTACATTGTAAAGTGTATGATTATCTAACCACTCTACTGTACACTTGAAACTAATACAAAATAATACTGAATGTAAACTATAACGGAAAAAAACTTTTAATAAGAAATTTGATAATTACAAAAGAAAAGTGTTTCCTGGAGAAAGTGAAGAAGGGGATAGTTGATAAAAAAACGTACATCCCACATTCCTTCAAAAACCTTTTTTAAGACCTAACCAAAATCTTTAATGCTTTAAATGTGTTTCAAGTTGCACATAATGCTCATCGTTTTAAGTGAAGCGAACAACAGCTACTGAACCCATACATTGTGCTCTCTGTCCCTCGGGTGACGGAAACAGAATCGAAGCTTGAGTAGTGAGTGCCCCCAGGATTAAACGGTCCTCCACGATCAAGGACAAAGACAAACGCCAGGGTGTCCTCAGAGGGTCACCGAGCGTTTAACATCGGTGCTAACTGCCAAGCCTAACGCCTGGAGTGGCTCCTCTTTCCCTGTGATCCGGGAACCTGTGCGGCAGAGCGGCCCAGCTGAGGTGGCTGGTGGGTCCCATCTGTTGGCAATTATGGGGGCTTTCAGAAGGCAGCTTCTCACTGGCTGTGGACAAAGCGTTTTCCCATTAGGTTCTTTCTGCTACACCGCCAGCGTTCAGACTACTGGGGACATTTATGACTTTTTAATGTGCTCCCATCTCTGAGTCAAAGCCTTGGAATTTGCCTCTTCCAGAAGGAAGCGGTAAGCTGTTTGCTAAATTTAGGGCCTCAGGTTCGGAAGACAAATGGAAGCTGATCCTTTTCAACAAGCAGCTCCTGTTGATTCCCGCGAGGACAGCAGCAGAGACAGAGGCAAGGGCTGTTGTTAGAGTTCCTGAATTCTGACTTCTTGGGTTTGTTTTCTTAACGTTAAAAACCACTAGCACCCTGGCCCGTTTGGCTCAGTGGATAGAGCGAAAGCCTGCGGACTGAAGGGTCCCTGGTTTGATTCCGGTCAAGGGCATGAACCTTGATTGAGGGCACATCCCCAGTAAGGGGTCTGCAGGAGGCAGCTGATTGATGTTTCTAAAACTCTATCCCTCTCCCTTCGTCTCGATAAAAAATCAATAAAATATATATATTTTTAAAACCCACTAGCTCCATAGTCAATCCTGACAGGGACTCCATGCCTCCAGCCCCTCCCTGGGCTCTGAGCCACCAGAGGCCAGCAGCCGTGACCAGAGGCTGAGCTGAGGCCGCAGTGTCCGCTTTGGCTGCAAGAAGATTCGGGTGGTTTAGGTTCATATTTAGAGGAAATGAGAGCTGTGTGTCCTCAATCTTGAAAAGAGAATTAGCAGGCCCTTCCGAACGTCCAGCTTGAAGGAAAGAGGTACTAATTCTATCAAGAGTGGCTAGTAACTGCCACCGCGACCCACTGTCCCCTTCCAGAGAAGCCCGAGTCTCTCCCTCGGTTATCTGAAACCTCCTCAGGTGTCAGCGTGGCTGTTACTAATCCCGAACATCTGAGGTGCTCACAGCTCTCACTGACAGCAAGAGGCTGTGGAAGCACGAAAGTAAGATGGCCCGAGGGGCCAAACCCACCCCATCACGGTTATGCTGGGAGCAGTCACATGCTGGGGTAAGAAAAGGCAGCCACTCACTCCCCCTGTTCACAACTGGAGAAGTTCCTCCAAGAAGATGTGGTCACCCCCTCCTCGCCACGCAGGCACGCACCCACCCACACGCACCCACACAGCAGGCATTCACCAAAAGTGTGTTTGCCCCAGACATGCTAGAATTCCAACAGCATCCCTGCTTCCAGGATTTCGCCTGCTTGCTTGTCACTGTTCACCTTCTCTAGAACCCCATCTCCCTTCACCTTTTAAAATATATATATATTGATTTTTTACAGAGAGGAGGGGAGAGAGAAAGTCAGAAACATCGATGAGAGAGAGACATCGATCAGCCGCCTCCTGCACGCCCCACAGTGGAGACATGCCCGCAAGCAAGGTACATGCCCCCGACCGGAATCGAACCCGGGACCTTTCAGTCCACAAGCCGACGCTCTATCCACTGAGCCAAACCAGTTTCGGCTCACCTTTTTTTTTTTTTTTTTTTTAAAGAATATTTTATTGATTTTCTTACAGAGAGGAAGGGAGAAGGACAGAGAGAGAGAGACATCGATCAGCTGCCTCCTACATGCACCCCACTGGGGATGTGCCCGCAGCCAATTCAAGGAATTGAACCTGGGACCGTTCAGTCCGCAGTCGCTCTATCCACTGAGCCAAGCCGGTTTTGGCTTCCTGTCACCTTGGTAGAACTTTCCACCGCAGACACACAGGGAGCGCCGTGCCTACACCTGGGCACAGAAAGCCGGGGTGTGAGCACCCCACCTCGGACAACGCCCGGGCTCTCCAGCCGCTCAGGGGGCAATCCTCCAGCCACAGGGAGGCAGAAGCCCCCGGGACCGTTCTGGGAGAAGGGATCGCTCCATCTGCCCAGGCCGCCCCAGCAGGGCGCACGTTCTTCCACCCACTCAGCCTTCCCCGGCGCTGGGCACACAGGTGACGTCACGGCTTCCCCTGCAGACCCCGCCATCCGTCTAGAATCGTCCCTTCAGGATCGACTCTGTCTCCAAGTTTCTCTTTCAGATCTTACCGAAAGCCTCCCTCTCTGTCTGCGCCCCCAGATCCCCCTCTCATTTTCAGCTTAATTCCATCACCTGTCCTGGCACCGCATAAGACAAGTCGATACGGAACCTGCAGCACTGGCTACCCCATCGCACCCTCGCTCAGTGCTCCAGAGACAAGTTCTAGCAAAAAACTCAAGAATAGGCAGAGGCAGGGACAAGGGGAGGAGAGAGTGGAGTGTCACCCTTCATTGCGAGGGTCTTGAATCAAGAGAAACTGAGTCACCACCGAGTGTTGGTTCGGCACCCACACAAAATCAAGTGCACAGCAGGCCGGGCTCAGCAGGCCGGGCTCTGGAGGGACCAGGAAAAGTACAAGACTCGGACCCTACCCTGGACGCAGTAATTCTGGAATAATTCTGGCAGACCGTGGAGTGACAAGGCCGTAGAGCAAGCATGTCAAACTCAAGCTAACACGGGCCACATAAACGAGGCATGCGGCCCCCGGGCCACGGGTTTGACATGCTCGCCCTAGCATAGGTGTGCTCCAGCCCAAGCACTGGTTCGTCCACCTGCTCCAGTTCATACCACTAGCTCGTCTGACTTACGACGCTTCGTAAGGTGAAACTATAGAAAGTCAAAAATGCACTCAACACGGCTGCAACACATGAGACACAGCCAGAGCATACAACGAGGTAGCGTGTAATTATAAGCCTCTTTGGTCCAGAAATGAGTCTGAAAACAAAGTCACCACTTCTTCGGACTTCCCTATTTCAGAAAACAGATCCCTGTGCCCCGACGTTCAGGCACCCCGGTTCGAACCCCCCTTGTTGGCCTCTCTTCCCTTGTCTCCCACTCCTCACCCATTTCTCTGTCCACAGTCCCTTCCTTCTCAATGTCTTTTTAAATCCCCCCCAATTTCTTATCCCTCCCCCCCACCTCCCTCACACCAGTTTCCAGAATGTTCGCTCCAGTCCATCCCATATAAAACCCCAGTAGCAATCCTCCTACAACCTGATTTCACAAGGAAGAGGAGGCGTGGAAGTCTATAAATGTAGAAATGTAAACTCCCCGGGCCGGAATTGCAGCCTTTGCAAAGGTGCAACCTCCCAGCTTTCTTCCCATCGCTCGCCCACAGAAACTCCCAGCGTGAACCAGCCAACACCAAACACCTCGACCGGGCGCCCCGAACCCCGGTTCATTCATCCACCTGGTGTATAGTTCACACCTTTAAGGCTTAAGACTGACGACGGTGTTACATCCAGAGAAACTCTTCATCAGTTGAAAAACGTTAAGTCGAAAAATGCATTTAACACACCTCCCTGCCCGACATCATTGTTCAGCCTAGACCACAACGTCCTAGAATACAGCGTGGGTACCCGCTGTTTACACGTGTGCTCAAGTGGCAGCCTCAGGAGAGAGCACCCCACCACAAGACGCCAGCCTGGGAAAGGGTCAAATCTCAAAATGTGAAGTTCGCTTTCTACTCAATGCTTAGCACCGGCGTAACGTCGGAAAAAACTGTGTCGAACGATGGTTGTTAAGTCGGGGACATCCGTGGTCTCTGCAGATAACCATCCCGCTCCCCTCTCCACTCTCCCCCCAAAAACAGGTCTGTCCCGCTCCGACTCCAACACAGAACCCTACACCTGTTAAGACGCAGCCGAGGCCACTTCAACCACTCCCAGGTCCCCCACGAGCAGCCGGGAACCGAACCCATGCCGGGGCGGTTCTACCCTGACTGGCTGGCTCCGGGCAAGGGGTGCGACCAGAGAGAGTCAGGTGCCCGCTTTGCGTGCAGCGGTGACAAGTGTCGGCTTCGCTGGGAAACTGGATAAAGGGGCGTCTCCGGAGCGCAGTCCCGGGGAGGCGATGCGACCCGCCTGGCAACTGTGGCCAATGTGACCCGGGTCCGAGCACCTGCAGGGAGTTTCTAATGGAGAAAGGCCAGGCGGTCGGAGGAAAGAGCCACCCCCCTCCAAGGACCGGAGGCTCTAGTCTAGCGAACCAGAGCTCCCTGCAGAGGTCACGTCTGGGCACCTCCCCGCGCCTGCCCAGCACGGCCAGCCGGTCCCCTCGAAAGGCCTCCGGGAGCCGAGCCCGGTGTGGCTCAGTGGATAGAGCATCGGCCTGCGGACTGAAAGGTCCCGGGTTCGATTCCGGCCGGGGGCAGGCACCTTGCTGGCGGGCACGTCTCCAATGGGGGGCGTGCAGGAGGCGGCTGATCGATGTCTCTCTCTCTCTCTCTCATCCATGTATCCATGTATGCATGTTTCTGACTTTCTATCCCTCTCCCTTCCTCTCTGTAAAAAAATCAATAAAATATTTAAAAGCCTCCAGGAGCCTCTAAAAGCCTCCAGGAAAGTTACCCTCCCAACCCCACGCGGCAGCTCAAAGCTAACCCCCCCCCCGCGAGTCCAGCAATAAAGGCCGCTGCGCTCCGGCTCCGGGCCGGGCGCCTCGCGGGGCTCCGAGGTTCCAGGGGGCGCGGGGCGGGGCGGGGGCCCGGAGCGAGCGCTCCTCCTCGGCCGGGACCCAGCCGCCCGCCCGCGGCCCCGCCACCCCCTCCGCGGCCGCCGGCAGCGCCTGGCTGTCACCGTCCCCGAGCCCGCGGGGCCGCGGCAGGACCCGAGCTCCCGCCGCCGCGCGTGGGGAGCGGGAGGAGGCGCCGCCGCCCCGGAAACAGGTGCCGGGCGCCCCGCCGGGGAAGGGGCGTGATCGCGGGGCGCTCGCGGCGGCGGCGGCGGCGGGCCCGGGCGCGGGCTGACAGGCGCCGCCGCCGCCGCGGGGCTCGGGGACGGGCCGTGAGGGGATGCAAAGAGGGGCGGCTCGGGGGCGGCCCGCGGACGTGCAAAGAGCGGCCGCGGCTACTCACTCAGCCAGGACTCCAGGCTCTCGCCTTCCGCCTCCGCCATATTGCAGCCGCCCGGGCCGGGCCCGCGGCCTCAAGCCTCGCGAGAACTTGAAAGCGCGGGGCCTGGGCGGGGCCTGCATGGAGCGGGGGGTCCTGAGAGGAGCGAGCGCCTGACTGGCGACGGCAGGGCGAGTGTGTCCTTGTGATTCCTGCCGCCGGGCCTCGGGATTGGATCAGAGCCTCTTCCCGCGCTGATTGAGGGGGTGAGGCGCCGGGGGGTGGGGGGCCCCGCGGAGTCGTCTTGGCCTCGTCTTCCGCCGCTGGCTCAGGCACGCCGAGGACAGCTCTGGTGGGGAGGGGGGTCCTCGAGGCAAACCAAGATGGCTGCGCCCTGGGGGAAGGCAGCGCTCGGGTGTTGGGACCTGACGCGGAGCGTACGGAGCGCTCTCCTGCGGCTGCCAGGGTGAGAGGGCGGCGGGCAGCGGGGGGAGGCCGCGTGGGTCTTCGCCGAGAGGCCTGCGGGGCAGGAGAGGGGCCGCCGGCAGGACGCGCGGCGCCTGCAGCCCGCCCGCCCGCCCGGGGGCCGCGATGCCGGGGTCCCGCGCTGCTAACCAGGCAGCGTGGCTGGGGGGGCCAATCGGAGGGCTCGGTAACCGCCCGCTGCCCGCGGGGGTGCTCTTTTGGGGTTAAAAGTGCGGTCTTGCTAATAAAGAGCTCGGAGTTGGGGCTTCCGGTGTTGGGGGCTGTGCGGAGAGGTGCCTAGGGCGGGCGTCCACCCGGCCGCCCCGGTCGTTGGCACCGGACGAGGAGGAAGCCTTCCTGGCCTGTTTCGGGGGAGGTCCTCCTGCCTCTTGAGACAAGAGCCAGAGTGACCGCGGCTCCGGGCGGGCCAGCGGTTTACGCGCCGCCCCCCCCCCCGCCCCCCCAGTCGGTGGGCTGGCAGACAGACGTGCCTATTGTGAAGTCAGGCCCCTCTCCACGTTGTGGAGTCAGCTTTGCCCGCCGCCTCTACCCCGGTCTCCCCCAGGCTCACCCCGGTGAGGTGGAGCCGCTACAGCGCCGAATTCAGGGATCCCCTGATTGACAAGGAGCATTACCGCAAGCCCGTGGCGGAGCTGACGGAGGAGGAGAGGTTCGAGTGGGAGCTCAGGAAGACGCAGCCCATCAAAGCTGCCAAGTCGGCGAACACGAGCTCCGTGTTTGAAGACCCGGTGGTCAGGTCAGAGGGGACGCTTTTCGTCCCCCCCCCCCCCCCCCCGGGCCAGTCCCAGGGAGGATCGACGGGAAGGGTTCTGGGGCGCAGCCTTGGAAAGCTCGCCATGCTTCTTCTCTCCTGGCAGTAAATTCATCAACATGATGATGAAAGGGGGAAACAAGGTCCTGGCAAGATCCCTCATGACGCAGGTAACTAGTTCCCCTCTTCCTTTCTTTCTTTCTCTGTAGCTTTGCACTTGGCTCTTTCAGTTTTAGCATGAAAGAGAGTGGATTCTCGAACCTGCCATTGAAATGAACTTCCGTGCGTGCGTGCATGTTGGGGACTTTAATGAAACCCTGCAGAATGATCAATTGCCATTCCCCTCCCCGCCCCCAAATCTCCGCCGCTCTTCCTGTCCTGGAGGAGGAGGATGCATTTAAGACTTGGCACTGCTCCAGAAGAGCGGGATGATGGGAGTGAAGGGCAGGGCCAGGGACTCGCTGAGCCGGGGAAACCGTTCAGGACGCCTGGGCAGCCCCTGCCACTGAGTCCCGTTGCAGACGCTGGAAGCTGTGAAGAGGAAGCAGTTTGAGAAGTTCCATGCTGCCTCTTCCGAGGAGCGGGCGACCATTGAACGCAACCCCTACACCATCTTCCACCAGGCCCTGAGAAACTGCGAGCCTGTGATTGGGCTGGCCCCCATCCTCAAGGGGGGCCGTTTCTACCAGGTGAGTGGGCAGGGCAGGGAAGACAAGATGGGGTGGGGGGGGGTGTTCTTGCAGGTGGGAGGGACCAGAGTTGGATCAAGATTAATAGCTTTCTAGGGGCCAGAGACCAACAGGATCTGATCATCATTTGAGTCCTTAGCGTTAAAGATGGAAAGTGCCAAAACCGGTTTGGCTCAGTGGGTAGAATGTCAGTCTGCGGACTGAAGGATCCCAGGTTCCATTCCGGTCAAGGGCACGTACCCCGGTTGCGGGCACATCCCCAGTGGGGAGTGTGCAGGAAGCAGCTGGTCGATGTCTCTCGCTCATCGATGTTTCTAACTCTCTATCCCCCTCCCTTCCTCTCTGTAAAAAAATCTATATATAAAAAAAAAGATGAAGGAAGAGAACAAATAGGTATCCAAGTGACCTCTTCTGGAGCCCCAGGTCCCCCCCCCCAAAAAAAAAGTCTTGTGTTCTGTTCATACCTCATCCTTTATACACCTGTGTCTAGCACAGTGCTTGCCTTGTAACTGATGCTTCATCACCATTTGTTGAACTGAACTAGGTGCTCCCATTGTAGTATTTGTTTCTTTGTCCTAAGTGGGCGTTCTCATCATTTTCAGTGTAAAGTTCATAAAAATAGAGGCTTTCTTATTGCTGTCTGTATCCCAGGGTCCGGCATGATTATCGGGTGCACAGTAAGGGCGCGGCGAATGATTCTTGGCCAAGAGGGTCTTATTTTGAAGCTCCTGTCATCTGCACGGCACCCCAGCTGCTGCGGCTTCTCCCAATGGGTGCTGGTTACCAACTTGGCTGGGCTTCCATTGTCAGGTGGAGAGGTCGGCGCTTAATGCGCGCTTGCTCAGGGCGCTCCGAGGAAAAGACAGGCCCTCTCCTCGGGAGCCCTGCGAGGGCCGCCCCACAGGGAACCTGGGGCCACGCCTTAGAGCTCGGGGAGGAAGGAGGCTGAGCCCGGGCTCACTCTCGGGCCAACCTGCCCGTGTCCTGTCCTGCGCAGGTCCCTGTGCCACTCAACGACCGGCGCCGGCGCTTCCTGGCCATGAAGTGGATGATCACCGAGTGCCGGGAGAAGAAGCACCGGCGGACGCTGATGCCAGAGAAGCTGTCGCAGGAGCTGCTGGAGGCCTTTCACAACCAGGGCCCCGTGGTCAAGAGGAAGCACGACATGCACAAGATGGCCGAGGCCAACCGCGCCCTGGCCCACTACCGCTGGTGGTAGGAGCGCTAGGCCTCCGCGAGCCGCCCCGGGCTCTCTGCTGCAGAAATGAAAATCCCTGCGCTTCAGGACGCGGTCCCCTTTAGGGGGGGGCGGGCGCCCCTCCCGGGAAGGATGTGCAGGATTTATTGCTTTCGTCTTTATGGGCTACATCTCGCTCTCCTGGCCCCATCTCCTTGCAAAGAGGCAATCCACGGACTTAAATTTCCCCCAAGAAACTTGGGGCCCATCCAGCCTTCCCTTTCACCTGCTTGGGGTGAACCTTTGGGTGAGGGAAGGAAGCGTTTTAGTATCTGAAAGGTTTATTAGGAAATTCTCGCCCTGAACTGTGTAGCATGTGATACGGTACCGCCACCCGTGAAAACTGATGGGAGGAAATGCACCTGTTTCCAAAGTGGTCCTTACACAAAACATATAAAAGTTTCTGTGTGACTTGTGCTCTGCACCTCTCCCCCCTCGACGTTCCAAAGCATGCCACCAGTGGCTCTGGGTGCCCCTTTTACAGATGGGAGACGGAGGTGCCAGTGGTTACACAGTGCAGTGGTTGTTAGGAGTTGCCCTTCTCTTCCCGGGCCAGGTGGGAGGTATGGGAGAGACGGGGGGGGGGTTAGGGGGGGACAGGTCTGTGTAGTGTTTTCCCCGATCCCTGCAGGAGGAGGAGGTGCTTAGGGCAGAACCCCCGGGTGAGCGGGAAACCTCGGGAGCCGCTGAACGGCTGCAGTGAAAGCCTTTGGAGAGGAGAGGGGGAGGGAAGGCCGGTGTGCACGCCTAGTCGCAGACCTCGCTGTAGTAATACTTGTGGGCCGCGGGCGTGGTCCTCCAGCCGGCGGCCCGGAACTCGATGATCTCCAGCAGCAGCAGCTGGCCCAGGGAGCTGAGCCCGGTCAGGAGCAGGAAGCCGTCGCGGATCAGGACAAAGAGCTCATCCATCCGCGGCCGGTTCATCTGCTCCAGCTGCTCCCCCACGCGGTGCAGCTGCAGCACCAGGCAGTCCACCTGCGGGGCCGCGGGAGGTGAGCCGGGGGGCGCCCGTCACACAGAGCCGCCTTTCACTGAGCGCCCGCCGCGGGCCAGGCACTGCGGGGCCCTGGACACGCATTCCCCACCTCGTCCTCACACCACCCAGGGGGTGGACCCATAGCTTACACGACCGGAAGTATTTCAGGGACTTGTCTATGGTCTTTCATCCGGACCCGGCGGACACAGGCCCTGTCTGCCAACTGCAGCTGAACCCCACTTCCTCTCCCCCCACTGCCTGGCCCCGGTTTGGTGTCTGGCCAGCAGGGCCCACAGCTGGCCCAGGCTCTCGCCATTTCGTGGGTTGGCTGTCCCGCTGGGAGGGAGCTGCTGAGCCAGGAGGTTCTGGCTGTTCATTTCCGGGTCAATTCCAGACTCGGCAGCTTGTCCTGAAGGGGCCCACCCAGCTCCTGCCCCAGCAAGTGATGCCCTCAAGCCTGCACGACCCTGGGCTGGTCCGAGCTGAGCTAAAGCCTGCCCCCGCCCCAGCCTCCGGGCCACCCACCTCCTCCTCCTCGCTCAGACTGTCGGGCTGGGCCAGCCGGAAGAGGCAGTCATACACGGGGTTCACCAGGGCCATCATGGGCATGTTGTTCACCTGTTGGGGAGGAGAGCAGGGGTCAGCACTGGCTTAGTGGCCTCAGGAGACGGGCTGGCTGCCGCCCTGGGTGGCTGGGCGGCCTCACCCGCAAGTAGTCGAAGATGTTGCAGATAAAGGTGACGTAGCACACCCAGCCCCGCGGGGAGCGGGCCCGCAGCTGCTCCCGAGCCTGGTACTCCTGCTGCAGCCGGTTGAGGAGTCCCCGCCGGAAGACGCTCTGGCCCGCTTGCTTGCTCTCTGCCTGTGAGCGGAGGGAGGAGGAAGGAGGGCGGCGTTAGGGGCGGGCAGTGCAGTCAGAGCCCCCACCTGAGCTGCCGGGGCTGAGGACCCTCTCGTCCTCCTCTCTCGGCCTGAGGGCAGTCCTTCGCGTCTCTGCCCACGCCTGAAGCCACCACCGCTCCCCAACCTGAATAATGGCATAGCACATGCGTCCTGCTTCCTTGCTGAACACGCGGTCCTGCAGAGAATGGTCCACAATCACATTGGCCACTTTCTCCAAGTCCACGGCACCTGGATCTGGGGCAGACACAGGCAGGCAGGCAGCTCGACCTGCGTATTGGTCACATCTGCCTCCACCTGCTCCTGAGAAGGACTGGAGATGTTCACAAAAGAGCACAACCGTTACATGCTTACATTTCTCCGACATCAGAACACACAGCAGCCACACGCAGGCGCAGCTCCACCTGCAGCCTCCGAGGCCCCATCAGAGGCCACGGTGAAGGTCATGCAGCGGACAGGCTCATCAAAGGAGGCTAGCTTCTGAGGACAGATCTTACGGCACCAGGTTGAGGAAGGAACACTGTCTTTTGACAGCAATTTTACAGGAACAGGTGTTTTTTGTTTTTATATATTTTATTGATTTTTTACAGAGAGGAAGGGAGAGGGATAGAGAGTTAGAAACATCGATGAGAGACATCGATCAGCTGTCTCCTGCTGGGGATGTGCCCGCAACCAAGGTACATGCCCTTGACCAGAATCGAACCTGGGACCTTCCAGTCCACAGGCTGATGCTCTATCCACTGAGCCACACTGGTTTCGGCAGGAACAAGTGTCCTTATAACCCACACCCACGAATCCCTGGCGAGCAGGCTGGGCAGGGTCTCCCCCACAAGCTCAGCTAGGCATGTGATGGGCACTGCCAACTGTTAACCGAGTCAAACTTCTGTCCTGAGTCTGCGGGGAGGCCTGGGTCCGGGACCATGACCCTATGTCCCCTGCCAAGCGGAACATGCCATCCTCTGTCCCGGCTCAGGCCGCTCTGCACGGGCAAGAGCACTGGCTGCAGCCACAGAAACCAGGTCCACGTTAAGGACGTTCAGGGCAGGAACCGTTCTCTGCCCCACGCCCCTTTCACGAGCACCTAAAAGTCACAAGGCCCTGGCTGGTGTGGCTCAGTGGATTGATCGGCCTGTGGACTCAGGGGTCCCAGGTTTGATTCTGGCCAAGAGCACAGGCCTGGGTTGCAGGCTTGATCCCCAGTGGGGGGCGTGCAGGGGGCAGCTGATCAATGATTCTCTCTCATCACTGATGTTTCTATATTTCTATTTCTAATATCAACAAAAATAATTTTAAAAAATTAAAAGTTACAAGGAAGGCTTTACATACTGAGAGGTGCCTGTGATTCACACTCCCAGATACTAGCTTCTCTTTGGGTTGCAGGGTTATGTTGCTGACTCCAGTTCACAGGAATCGGAGGGAGAGAGGCTGGGTCCTCCCATTCTGTCCCGGGGCCCCCTGTCTGCAGCCGCAGACCAGGCTCGGGAGGGCCCCCCCGCTCACCTTTGAGCGCGGTCTTCAGCAGCTGCTGGGTCTCTGCATCGAATGACTGGATTTTATACTCCTCTCTGCCCGGCTCTCCCATCACATCGGCCGTGGCTCTTCACTGGGCGGGTCAGTGACAGCACCTGGGGGTGGGGGGGAGGTGCGGGGGGAGGCTCAGAGTGCAGAGTGAGGCGGGATTCCCAGACTGCAGGCCACTGCTGGGGACAGGCACCCCGGGCAGTCCTTGGCACTGGTAGTTGGCTGAGTGTCCCCCAAGCTTGGCTTCTGCTGGAGGCTGGGCACCAGCCAAGCACCTGCTGCTTAGTTTAGGAGCCCCTGTAGCTTCTGGGATTACATAAGAGCGAGAGATGAAGCGTGAAAGCGCCAACCCTCCGGTGCCAACAGGAGGCAGAGTATATGCTCAGCTGACACGGGGGGGGGGGGGGGGGGGGGGGGGCGCTGGGCTGGGGGTGTAGGCACCTGCCTGCACATATAAACCGTTTGGAAGCTGCTGGCTCCGCAAGATTCTGGGCGAATGAGGAGGATAGGGGTTTGGTGGGGCGAGGGGGCGCCTCCAAGCTGCACACGGCTGTCCCAGCTCTAGCCAGCGCACTCCTGTCCTCGGAGCCCGTCCCCACCTCGCTAGGGGCGGGCCTGAGCCGGTGGGCGGAGACTTCTTCGCCAACCCCGCTGGTGGGGAGCCCCACCTTCCCGTCCAGGTCAGCGTCTCCCCGGGACGGACAGGTTAGACCCGCCTCCGGAGTGGCACAGCGCCAGCCCTGCCCGCTCCGGGCTCCAGGTCCCAGGCGGGTCCATCCTGGAGCCCCCCTTCTGGACTCGGCGCCACCCCCGCCCCCTGGTCAAGGGAGACGCGACCTGAGCGGTCTGCAGACCTGGGCAGCTTCCCTACGCCCGGAACGCCGCTCCCGGCGGCGCAGGACCCGCAGCAGAGCCCGCGGCCCGGTGTCCCGCCGGAGAGAGACAGAGGCGGGCAGCGCCAGGACCCACCTGCCCGGCCGGTGCCGCGCCCGCGAGCCCGGAGACCGTTCGGCGGGCATGGTGCGCGACACCCACGTCCGCGCCACCGCCGGGGAGAACCGCGCCGGCCGCGGCTTAGGTCATTTCCTACCGCGGCGCCGGGGCGGGAACGGGCGGGGCCTTGGGTGGGCGGGGCCGGCGGCGGACGGGGCTTGTGACTGGCGAGGTCTGCGTGTAGGCGGGGCCTTGGATGGGCGGGGCCTGCGGGCGGGCGGAGGTGCCTTTGGGTGGGCGGGGTCTGCTTGCAGGCGGGGCCTCGGATGGGCGGGGCCTGTATGTAGGCGGGGTCTTGGGTGGGCGGGGCTTGCTTGCAGGCGGGGTCTCGGATGGGCGGGGCCTGCGGGCGGGCGGAGGGGGCTTCGCCCGCCAGCGCCACCTGCCGGCGCCCCGGTGACGCGACTCTCACCCGCTGGCCTGCCCGGAGGCGGCCCGGGGCGTGGGACGGGGCCGGGCTGGGGGGACCCCCGCGACCCCGCTCCCACTGCCCTGTCCTCTGTCACCCGGTTCGCCCCCGGCCTGTCCGGGACCAGGCCAGCTCGTCGGCGCTGGGCCGGGCCGGCTGCTGCGCCCGCACGAAGCCCCGGGTCTCCGGCGATGCCCCGCGCCGGGCTCAGGTGGAAACCGGCCAGGAGCCTCGGCGGGGCCGCGCGGCGTGGGAGGGGCCTGGGGGCGGGGCCGGGGGACGGAGGGGGCGGGGCCCGGGACGGAGGGGGCGGGGCGAGGGCAGGGATGGTTGAGGGGTGGGTGCGGCCCTGTTCCCCTCCTGCCCCCCCCCCCCCCCCCCCCCGGGTCCGGAGAGCCGGTGGCGGGGGCGGAGGGGCTGGATCAAATCCCACGGCCTCCTCTCCTGCTCCGGACGCCACGTTCCCGGTCAAGTACGTTGAAAACCAAAGGGGAGCCGAGGCCGGTGTGGCTCAGTGGATAGAGCGTTGGCCTGCGGACTGAAAGGTCCCGGGTTCGATTCCGGTCAAGGGCATGGACCCTAAGTTGCAGGCACATCCCCAGTAGGGGGCGTGCAGGAGGCGGCTGATGGATGTCTCTCTCTCTCATCGATGTTTCTGACTTTCTGTCCCTCTAGACCCTTCCTCTCTGTGAAAAATCAATAAAACATATTTAAAAAAAAAAAAAAGGAAAACCAATGGGGAGAGGATCCAACTCGGTGCCAACTTGCACCCCGAAGTATTGGGGTGACGCTGCCTCTTTCTTGGCTGTGGCCGGCAGCGGACAGGGCACCCCTGAGGCCTGCCCCGGGCTGCAGGAGGGCGCACGGGAGTGGCGGCCAAGACCTGCCCGTCCCCTGGGCTGATGGTGGTCCCCTGGCGCCCAAGTTCTCCCCTCCGGTTAGGAGAGGCGCAGCAGTCACAGAAAACGCGGCCGAGGAAACAGCAGGAGGTGAAATATAGAGTTTACTTCGGGGGGGTTTGTAGAAAATACATTCAGGCGGCCGCCTCCCGCAGCCCCGAGCCCAGGCCTGCAGTGCCAGACCCCGCGGGTGGCAGCGTGCCCTCCAGTCACAGCGGGACCTTCATAGCGCGCAGCCTGGCTTCAGGATCCGGGGTCCCGGACGTCACAGAGCCGCAGCCGAGGCAGGAAACAGCAACAGGAGAGAAGGGGCCCAGGCTCCAGGGGGACCCCCGCCAGGCCTGCTCCCAGCTGGCGCCTTCAGAGTGGCTGGAGCGGAGCCCAGAGGGCAGAGGTAGGTGGGGTCCTGGCTCCACCCACAGGCTGAGTGCCCCTTGGGGGCTGGGAGATCTGGATGAGAAGGTGACTTTCTCCCCCCCCCCCCATCGCCCCCAGAAACTGAGGTTTCTCCTCGTGCCTAGACGGATGGGCTGGTTCCTATGCCCTTCCCCGGGCATCTGCTGCGCTCTCACCAGGCTGCTGCCCACCTCTTCCCTCTGCCTCCCCGTCACGGGGCTATGTCGGGGCGGGGGGCCCTTCTGGGGTTGCAGAGGGGACACACGGCCACATGCTGAGCTGAGGAAGCCGCCGTGGAGAGGGCCCCTGATGCTCAGCAACTGGCCCAGCTGTGTGCCCCACCCACCCAGGAGGGCTGCCCGGCCCAAACCGGAGCCATCCAGGTGGACGGGGGTAAAGACGGCTGCCTTTACCCTCCTCCTCCCCGCACACAGCCCCCCACTTCCTGCAGGGCTGCAGTATCTGCCTTCCCCGGAGCCCCTGCTGTGGCTGGTCCTGCAGGGGTGGAGGGGGGTGGGGGGAGGTCAGAAAGTGACCAGTTCAGCTTGGCTCCCTCTCCCGGAGCACCCCCCTCCCCCCGATCCTGAGAAGATGGGAGGTGGGGAAGGCGGGGCACAGCTGTGTCGGGGAGGTGGGACTGGAAGAGGAGGTGGGGGGAGGTAAGGAATGTGCTTTTGGCCTCAGTGTCTGTACACAAGGCGGTGGGAGCCACAGCCTAGGTGTGAGGACCGGACCCTGTCTCTGGCGGGTCCCCACCCTCCACCTAAGCTGTGCCCACCCAGGGTCCGAGAGCTCCGGAGGCGGAGGGGCTAGCAGTCAGCCAGCTGCTCCCCTGAGACCGGGGTGAGCGAGATGTCTGACCGAACACAGTGGCTGATGTTGGAGATGGCAATTGTGAAGGGCCAGTGAATGACGTCGTACACACCCACTGGCCCTCGGAATGACGTCACACGCACCCACTGGCCCTCGGGATGACGTCATACGCACCCACCGGCCCTCGGGACAACGTCATACACGCCCATTGGCCCTCGGAATGACGTCATACACACACTGGCTCTCGGGATGATGTCATACACACCCACTGGCCCTCGGAATGACATCATACACATCAAAGGGCCCCCCTCGGCAGGAAAAACGGTCCCACCCCGGCCTCAGGCTGGGGGCTAGCCGGAGGGGAGACTTCAAGCTCCACCGGAGGGGCTGGTTCCCCACCAGCCCCCCACCCCCCGCCCCCGTGTCTGCAGGGAGAACAGCCTGGCCCTCGGGTGGCATCCACGCTGGCGGGGCGGAGGCTGCGGCCTCCCCTGCTCGGAGCCCGGGCGGCTGGCGGAGGGGGGGCCCGAGCGCCTCTCTCACTTCGGGACGCGGCCGCGGGGGGAGAGCGCGGGGCCAGCTAGCTGTCCGCCCTCCGAGCGCGCAGGAAGAGGCTACAGAGGAGCTCGTACCAGGAGAAGACGAGGCCGGTGGCGAGCGCCGCCTTCAGCAGGCTGGGGGACAGGCCCTTGAAGAGGCCGGGCACCCCCTCCTCCCGCAGCACCTGCCGGGCGCAGTCCAGGAGGCCCCGGTAGCTTCGCACCTGGGAGGGAGGGAGGGGACAGGGGTTAGCGCCCGGGTGTGGATGCGGCTCTAGTCCTTTGTCAACACAACGCCTCGCACCGCGAAGCTCCCCATAAATGCGTGCTGGGGGACGGACTGCGTGCAAAAAACACAGAGATAAAGTGAACTCCATTCTCCCTCTTCCAAGTTCAAGTGCCTGGAACCCCACGCTGGACAGAGCTCCCCCCCTCGGGCCCAGGCGGCTCCAGCTGCTTGTGATCCTTTTTTATTTTATTGATTTTTCACAGAGAGGAAGGGAGTTAGAAACATCGACCAGCTTCCTCCTGCACACCCCCTACTGGAGATGTGCCCACAACCCAGGTACCTGCCCCCGACCGGAATCGAACCTGGGACCCTTCAGTCCGCAGGCTGATGCTCTATCCACTGAGCCACACCGTTTCAGCTGCTTGTGATCCTTAAAGACCCAGGGCGAGCTCGGGCCGTCTTCCCAGAGGCACCTCTGCCCCTCCCCCATCCCACCGGCCCCTCTTGGGCAGCAGCTCTGAACTGGCCTCGTCAGCTCTTCGCCGACCACTGCCACCCCCAGCCCGGCCTCCTTCCGAACTTGCTCCCCCAAAAGCTCCAGGAGCTCCCCATGACGACGGCCACGCAGTGACTCACAAAGAACCAAGTCCACGCTCTGAGGCCGGCGTTCATCGGGAACTCGGCTTCCCTCTGCCCTGCCCTTCTCCCCCCACCACACCCCAAGCTCCATCCCCCCCAGTGGGGGCCGGGGACAGCTCTCACCTGGCCGAAGCTGGCGCGGGCCTGCTCGAACCCGTCGACCTGCAGCCGCTTCTTGAAGAGGTCCAGGGGATAGGTGAGCGTCTTGCTGATGACTCCCGCCCCGCTGCCACAGAGCAGGTTTTTGAGGTTCCCTGAACCCGAGAAGTGGGAAATGAGAAAAATGCAGTGGAGGGTAGACAACAAATTCCAGAGCATGAACTCTGTCCCAATAAAACCAAAACCCGCCGAAACCGGTGTGGCTCAGTGGATAGAGCGTCGGCCTGCGGACTGAAAGGTCCCAGGTTCGATTCCGGTCAAGGGCATGTACCTTGGTTGTGGGCACATCTCCAGTGTGGGGCGTGCAGGAGGCAGCTGATCGATGTCTCTCCCTCATCGATGTTTCTGACTCTCTATCCCTCTCCTTTCCTCTCTATAAAAAAATCAATAAAATCTATTTAAAAAAGAACAAAAACAAAAAAACCCCACAGCCATCCCTGCTCTCCGAGGAATTTAATCCAGGACACAGAGAACCAGGGTGGTCCCTGGTCCCCACCGGTGGGACAGGTGGGGGCAGCGGGCGCAAGTCACTAGTGCTCCGCCTTCCGCGCTGGAGGCCACAAGAGCTTGGGGCTCTGCCCTGTCACCCCCTCAGCCTCTAGGGGAACAGGCTGTCCCTCCTCCTGCTCATCCTTCCAGAGCAGCGGTTCTCAACCTTCCTAAGGCCAGGACCCTTGCATCCAGTTCCTCATGTGGTGGGGACCCCCAACCATGACATTTTGCTACTGTGATGCATCGTGATGTCAATATCCGCCTTTTCCGATGGTCTTAGGCGACCCCTGTGAAAGGGTCGTTTGACCCCCAAAGGGGTCGCGACCCACAGGTTGAGAACCGCTGCTCCAGAGCAAAGCGGAGCAGACACACCGCATGGCAGGCAGCCGGAGGCGGGGAGGGAACGGAGCCGTGAGCGGCAGCGGGAAATGTCGCCGGGGCCACTGATGGGTGTGGCCGGAGCTGAAGCAAAGGCATCTGCACGGCAGAGCCGGGTTCAGCCCCGGTGTCCACGCTTCTGCGGAAATCTCTTTCCCGCGTGATGCGGAAGGAGGCGTGATGCTGGGGGGTGGGGTGGGGGGAGACGTAGCTCCCCGGCCCTGCCCGTCTCACCGTTTCTCTTGCCGTCGGCCGGCGTGACCCACTCGTAGGCGCGCTTCAGGGAGCTGTAGAAGGAGAACTGGAAGCCGGCGTAGGGGAAGACGGCGATCAGCGTGGGGTTCAGGCCTTTGTAGAAGACCAGGGGGCCCTCGCTCCGGTACATGGTGGCCACGGCGGCCCGCAGCGTTTGGTACACCTGGAGGCACACACGCAGCGCGGATGAGCCGGAGACCACGGCCCCCCATGGGGATGCCACCGCGGCTCGTCCCCGCTCCTACACACCCGGGAGCATCACTGCTCCTGCGAGGGGACACAGAACGCGCTGGGCCGTTCCCAGCTGGCGACCCCGCGACCCCGCCAGCTACTGACAGGACGGGTCCGCCCCCGGGAGGGCACCGAGAGCACCGAGCGCGTGTCCTTTGGAACAGAAGACGCCACATCCACCCTGGGGTGACGGGTAACACGAGCTAGGACACAGCCATTAAAAGGACACGGGACATGGTGTAACTGCTGAAGCAGGAGGAGCAAGCAATCTGGGTGACGACAGGACTGATCCCCGAAGATCAGGTCCCGCCCAGAGAGCAGGCAGGGAGCCCAGGACACAGTGCCTCTCCCTTTCGCCCTGGCCTCGCGCACACACATGCACACACACATGCACACGCACACGCACACACACACACACACACACGCTACTACTACCATGTGTCCAGGAAACAGAGTTCGGTGGAGGGGTCTACTTCGGGGTGTGATCCCTTGCTCTCACCCAGTAAGTCCTTCCTGAAGCCTGAACTTCATCATCCACCCCCCCTTTATGGGAACCGCAGTCTCCAGTAACGTCGCAACCAGCGGTCTGACGGGGAGTCCCACGCTCCCAGGCGCCTCCCTGCAGCCCGGGGGGTGTCCCCCGACTCCCCCTGGAGGCTGCGGCTCCCCCGTGAGGCCTGAGCACAGTGCGGGGGGCCGAGCCCGCTGCCAGGTCTCAGGAAGGGGCTGCCGGGGAGGGTTGGAGGTAGGGGGGGAGGGAGATAGGACTGAGAACCCCGCCTCTGCCGGCTTGTTCCCTCTCAGGAAAAGAGCCATTTGGGTTCCTCGGCCGGGCCACGTACCTTGGGCTCGCCCTGAGCCGCAAACCGGGTACGCAGGACGTCCACGGGGTGCACGGCCAGGGTGGCCACGCAGGCAGACAGGCCGCCACACACGAAGTGCACAGAGAAGTCCCGGGCATCGTGCACGCCGGCTCTGTGCACCAGCTCCGTCAGCATTTCAAACGACAAGAACTGCAAGGCCACATGAGAAGGTCACTGACAAGCGCCCAAACAGACCACCTATGACCCCTGACCCCTGACCCAGGTGGGGCCCCGCCCTAGGGACAAGGACAGAGTCCTCCTGGGCAGTGACAGTGCCACAGACATGGTTTTGTGCAGCTCCGATGCCACGCTAGGCCCCGCTGGAGTGGAGCCAACTCCTCAAAAAGGTTAAGAAAATAGGAGAGGCGAGACCGGTGTGGCTCACGGATAGAGCGTCGGCCTGCGGACTGAAAGGTCCCAGGTTCGATTCCGGTCAAGGGCATGTACCTTGGTTGCAGGCACGTCCCCAGTAAGAGGTGTGCAGAAGGCAGCTGATTGATGTCTCTCTCTCATCGGTGTTTCTAACTCTCTATCCCTCTCCCTTCCTCTCTGTAAAAAATCAATAAAATATATTTAAAAAAGAGAAAGAAAAATGAGAAGCATTGTGTCACAGTTTGCCAAGTCCCACTGGGAGTGCGATGCCCAGGTCGCCTCCCAGGCGCGGTGGGTGCTCGGTCTCTGGGCAGGGGGACCGTGGGGGAGGGCAGGCTGCGGTACAGTCCAGTCTGACTCAGTCAATCCGTCAGGTAGGTTTGGGGTGCGACACGTGAGAAGGGTGATGCCCGCCTCCTGCCGCCCCACCCCACCCCACCCCACATCCTGGTGCTGCTCTGTTGAGCAACCCGACCCCAGGGGCCTGCGGCTCCCCGCACCTACTTGGACAGCTCCGTAGCCGATGGAGAGGAGCTGGGCGGGGATGTGGCCCTTCCAGAAGGCCGTGGGGCCCTCCTCCCGCAGGATCTGTCTCCCGGCCTGCAGGATCCCATGGTACTTGGCGTTGGGGTCACTGCGAGACAGGCGCTCGATCTGAAGCTAGGGAGGGAAGTGGGAAAGTCAGGGCAGGAGGGCGGGGGAGAAGGCCAGTTCTCCACAAAACTCCAGGCTTTCAGCAACTGCTTTGGCATGAAAGAGTGAACTTGCCGAAACCGGTTTGGCTCCGTGGATAGAGCGTCGGCCTGTGGACTGAAAGGTCCCAGGTTCGATTCCGGTCAAGGGCATGTACCTTGTTTTCGGGCATATCCCCAGTGTGGGGCGTGCAGGAGGCAGCTGATCGATGTCTCTCTCTCTCATCGGTGTTTCTGACTCTGTCCCTTTCCCTTCCTCTCTGTACAAAATCAATAAAATATAATAAAAAAAAGAAATAAAGAGTGAACTTGTCCTCCAGTCCATCCTCACGGGGGAAAAAGGGGAAGGGTACCTGGAAACGGATCTTGATGACGTCCAAAGGGCTGATCAGCGCCCGAGTGACAAGTCCAGACCCAGACCCCGCCACTGCCACCTCGAACTTGGAGATACTCCTGTCGTCCGCTTTGGGGTCATAGCCGACCATCCCTGCCTCTGGCCCATACAATGTCCATCAGCTTCAAGCTAAGGGCAAAAAAAAAAAAAAACAGGAGGAAACACCAGATCAAGTCCTCTAGGGTCTCTGCTCACACCTCGCCCCCTCCGAGCAGCCCTCCCTGACCAGCCATCTGCAACAGCGCCTGCTTTATACGCCACACAGAACAGAGAAAATACCGTTACGGGTCTGGGTTTCGGCCCTGCTTAGATTTTAAACGTAGAAGCAGCGACTGCCAATTCCAGTTCGTGTGAACCAGCGGTGCCTGGCTGAGAGCCGTTATCGGAGAGGGGTTTACACACCAGCACGGTGTACAGTGAGCGGCAGGCATTGCGTCACCGTTTGTAAAAGTAGGTGCGACACAAACGCTTACCAATGGAGAGGTGGATACATATACACTGAGTCACATCCATGTGATGCAGACTAGACAGCCATTAAAAAGAATGAACCAGCCGAAACCGGTGTGGCTCAGTGGATAGAGCGTCGGCCTGCAGACTGAAGGGTCTCAGGTTCCATTCCGGTCAAGGGCATGTACCTTGGTTGCGGGCACATCCCCAGTGGGGGGCGTGCAGGAGGCAGCTGGTTGATGTCTCTCTCTCTCATGGATGTTTCTAACTCTCTCTCCCTCTCCCTTCCTCTCTGTAAAAAAAAAAAATCAATAAAATATATTTTTTAAAAAAAGTTTTAAACAGAGAGCTGAAAACAGGTCACCGCCGCTCAGGGTGGGAGGGAGGCGGAAGGGGAGCCTCTGGGGGTCCCAGGGACTGCAGGTCCCAGACTCTGGGGGAAGAAGGAGGTATTTCCTAACTCAGCGGCTCTGCAAGGCGGGACCGCACCTGGGATCTCTGACCTCATCTCCGCCCCCCCACCCCCCGCCCCCCAGGGACCCGGGCAGTTTCTTTCACCTGGCCTCAGTCTTCCCTTCTGCAAAGTGGGGATGGCGCCTGCCTTGCCTCGCCCGGATCTGACAAGCTGGTAAAAAAGTGCAAACGTCTCTCACACACCCGAAAGGCCTTACTTTTTCTGCCTTTCAAAAATGCCCTTCCTGGACCCATAACCTCAAGATTCACAGTAAAAAAAGGACATGGGATGGTATGTTTGGGAGCGAGGACACGGCACCCAGACCCTGGGGGCCTCTGGTGTGAGCGGCAGGGCGGGTGGGGGTGTGTGTGTGTGTGGGGGGGGTGTCTGCCGTCGCCACCCCCTTCTCCAGCTGCGGCCGCCCCCGGGGTCCGGGTCTGCAGCTGCCGCCAGGGCTGCCCACGTGCCCAGCGCAGGCTCCCCGCAGGCGTGCCCGCGGTGTGCTCCGGGGCGTGTTTCGGCCCCCCGAGTCCGAGGTGATGCCCGCGAGGTGGGCACCCGCGTGTGCAGGTGCCCGGGTTGTGAGTGTGGTGTTGCCTCCCGCAGAGGCTTCTCGGGGCAGGCGCAACACACGTGCGTGCCCAGTCCCCGCCCCGCGGGCATACCTGCGCATGAGTGCTCCCTCCGGGGCGCGACGGTGCAGGTGTCCGAACGGGCGGCGGGACGCGCGGAGGTAGAGGTCACTCGCTGCGCCCGGAGGGCACCGCCCGGCTCCCCCGGCGCTGCTCTCCCTCCTTCCTCCCGCGGTCTTAACAGCAAAAGTCAACTGCGCCCCGGCAGTAAGTGACGGGCGCCCGGGCCAATCAGCGCGCAGCTTCCGACAGGCTTTGGGCCAATGTTTGGACCGTCGTCATCTGGCTAACACCGCCCACCACAAAGGGGTCCCTGGGTAATGTAGTCCTTCGCTACCAAGGCTTCTCCCCCCCCCCAACCCTTGCGAGGCGCAGAGCCTCCTGGGAGATGTAGTCCTGCAGAGCGCGCGTGCGCAGGTGTTATTCAAGCATCACCAGGAAGCGGGTTCCGGAGGCTCAATCAGCCTGCAGAGGGGGTGGAAGGTCAGGGAGCGCTGAACTTGACCCGCTTGGAAAAGATGGCGGGAAGCTAAGCAAAAACCTGGAGGGAAAGGAGGAGAGACTTAGGTGGGTTTTTAAGACCGGGAAGGGGAAGGCAGATATAGAGGGTTTTATTATTATAAGGAGTGTTTTCTCATTATAAAACACATTATATGGACACA
>JAAGEH010000427.1:3924445-3936307 GCA_011751065.1 Lasiurus cinereus
ATGCACAGAGGGAGAGAGGGGGTGCAGCCGTCTCATGAAGGAAGCGTTGGCGTGCCCCTGTCAACCACAGCCCACGTCTTCCCCCACGACTTCGGGTCCCCCCACAATCGAGGATGACTACTTCTGGGACCTCAAATCTGGTTGCTAAGTGGAACCATAGAAAGATGGAGAACCCAGTAAACAAATGGGGCGAGATATCTGAACAAGCGTCTCACCAGGGGAGATACAGATGGACAATAAGCAACTGAGCACCATTAGTCAAAAGAAATGCAAATTAAAGCCATAATGAGACGCCACCTGCTTACCCACCGGATGGCTGACATGCAGAAGACTGACACCACCAGATGGCAGCAACGCTGTGGAGCCACTGGAACTCACACAGGGCCGGGGTGGGGTGGGGAGAGAGTCACATGGTACCAACGCGTGGGAAAAGGTCAGGCAGTTTCTGATGAAGGTAAACATCTACACACCCCGGGATCCAAGAGAACTGAAACCAGGTGTACAAAAAGATCTGAATAAGAATGTTCATTGCAGCCCAAACCGGTTTGGCTCAGTGGATGGAGCATCGGCCTGCAGACTGAAGGGTCCCAGGTTCGATTCCGGTCAGGGGCATGTACCTTGGTTGCAGGCACATCCCCAGTGAGGGGTGTGCAGGAGGCGGCTGATCCATATTTCTCTCTCATCGATGTTTCTAGCTCTCTCTCTCTCTCCCCCTTCCTCCCTGTAAAAAATCAATAAAAAATATATAAACATATATCTTTTTAAATATATTTTATTGATTTCTTACAGAGAGGAAGAAAGAGAGATAGAGAGCTAGAAACATCGATGGGAGAGAAACATGGATGTGCCGCAACCAAGGTACATGCCCTTGACCGGAATTGAATCTGGGACCCTTCAGTCTACAGGCCGACGCTCTACCTACTGAGCCATACCGGTGTCGGCTAATTTACTTTTCAACCAACCATTTTTTAAAGCATACAATGCAGTGGCATCAATTCCATTTACAGGGTTGTGCAACCATCACGGCTACTTCTGAAACTGTTTCATTAGCCAAACAGAGACTCTACCCATTGAGCAATAATGCCCGGTTCCCCTCTCTTCCCGGCGCCCGCTAACCGCAAAGCCACTTTCTGTCTCGGTGGAGCCATGCGATGTCCGTCCTTCTGGGTCTGGTTTACGTCACGGGACATGAGGCCTCCAGGTTCACCCACATGGTGGCCCGGACTGGAACCCATTCCTTTTTTCTGGCCGAATCGTATGCCCCACGGGCATGGCAGACTGCACTGTGTCTGTGCGTCACGTCGTGATGGACACGAGGCTGCTTCCCCGCTGAGCTACGCGAACAATGCCGCGCCAGAGGCGGCGCTCAGGCTCCTGTTGGAATTCTGACGCTCACGTGTTGGGGTGCATGCCCAGGAGTGGCGTCGTTGGCTTATATTGTAATTCTCTGCGTAGCTTTTTGAGGAATCATCACACTGGTCTCCATAGCAACCTTACATCTGCGGCAACAATGAATGAGGGTTTGAAAGCCTCGAGTCCTCTTGATGCTTGTTTTTTTAAAAAAATACATTTTATTGATTTTTTTTTTTTAGAGAGAGGAAAAGAGAGGAATAAAGAGTTAGAAACATCGATGAGAGACCTCGATCAGCCGCCTGCAGACTGAAGGGTCCCAGGTTCGATTCCGGTCCAGGGCATGCGGGCAGCCTGGGCCTCATTTGTAGCCGCGTCTGGGACAGACTTTTCTCACTCAGGTGATGGATGAGCACCCGGCTGTCCCAGGCACTCTTCTGGCTGCAAGGAGTGCTCTGTGAGGGAGCCCCCCCCCGGAGCTCACAGTCCGGGGGCGCGGGGGGGGGCAGAGTGTGCGCACCCCGTGGGTGGCGACGAGGCTGCGCAGGAAAGCAGAGCCGGAGGCGGGCGGTGACCACTCGCATTGCGGGAGGGCGTCCCTGGTGAGGCCGGATGAAGCCCCTGCCCGGTGCCTGAACGAGGACCTGGGCTCAGAATGACTCCGTCTCCCTGAAAGTAAGACACCCCCCGAAAATAAGACCTACTTCCAGTGTTGCCTCTCGCTGTCATAGAAGGCATCCTCCCGAAAATAAGACCTCCCCGAAATATAAGGCCTCCCCCGAACATCAGGCCTCCCCGGAATAGAAGGCCCCCGAAGCTACCGGCTGCGACCCATCCGTGAGCTGGTTGGTGATGACAACGACTGCCAGACTGTAGACAGGTCATCCATTTCCTTTTTTTTTTGTTTTTTTTTTGTTCAATAATAAATGTGCACCGTCTTCTTCTTCATGGAAAAATAAGACATCCCCTGAAAATAAGACCTAGCGCCTCTTTGGAGCAAACATGAATAGGAGACCCTGTCTTGTTTCCGGGGAAACGGGGTAAGGACAGCGGGGCTGGGCACCGAGAGCCGCCGCAGCGGCTGCCAGGCTGTGGGCCTCGGGTCTGCTTCGTGCGCTTTAAGGTCACGATGAGCAATTCCATTTCCTTCCCCCGCAACGAACGGTCCCAGCGGCCTCGCAGGGTTCTCTCTCTCTCACTGGTTTCCGGGGTGGCAGGCAGGGGAGGGGGTGCTGGGACTGAGTCTGCGATGAGCTGGCTCCCCCGCTCCCCTGCACCCAGCAGGGGCAGCAGAAAGCGGGGACCAGCCACGCCTAGAAGTGGCACCTCTCACGCCAGCTCCACAGGAGGCTGGCACCGCTCCCGCTCCCCCGAGCGAGCACCTCGGCAGCCTCCCCGGTCTCTCCTGTGCACCCCTGAAATCAGCTTCCATCGTGCCGCCCCTCCCCCAGGCCTCTGGACCCGCTGCGTCAGCCGGGGGCGTGGGCACTGCTCGACCTGGGCTCCACGCCTCATGAGCCCTCCTGGACTCTCCCTCAGTGCAGGGGGCACTCCCCCCGCACCCCTCTGCCCACCCTGGACCGCCTGCCAGTGGCTGGGGCTACGTGTTCTATTCAAATTCTTCTCCCCCAAGACCTGGTCCGAGCCCCATCTGCTTCACACTCCCCTCGCCCCCCCCACCCCCCGCTGCCCACTGTGCCGGCCCCCCCTGCTTGTCTGGAATTCTCGCTCCGGTCAGCTGCCACCCCAACACCCCCCTCACTACTGGGGAACACACGGGCACCATGAACAGAGCCTGATGTCAGCTGAATAGAAAAAGGGGCGCCCCTACCCTTTGGCTCCCAGGCACAGGAAAGAGGTTAGGAGAGCGGTCAGCCCTTCACCCTTTTGGCTTCAGACCTGAGGGCACCTGGCCTGGCTCGGGCACTCATGCCACACCAGTGGCCCTGGAGGGAGGCAGACCCAGCGGACCCCGGGGGCGACTGCTTTCTGACCGGTGGGCGGAGCCAGGTCTCGCTGGCCTCGCTGCGCTTCGCTTGTTGAGCTCGCAGACCCTCCACCAGCGAAGACTGTGCCCGGCTTAACCAGGCTGCACCCAAACCCACACCTCCGAGGTCTGCCTGTGTTAAACAGTGACACTGTCCTGGCAGCCCTCGCTGGTGTGGATAGAGGGTCGGCCTGCAGACCGAAGGGTCCCAGGTTCGATTCCGGTCAAGGGCATGTACCTTGGTGGGGGGCACATCCCCAGGAGGGGGCATGCAGCAGGCAGCTGATCCATGTTTCTAACTCTATCCCTCTCCCTCCCTCTCTGTAAAAAAAATCAATAAAATATATATTTAAAAAAAAAAAGGCTGTCTTTGGAGATCGGAGACCAGTGTTGCTCACCGGCTGGGCCAGAATCCAGTCTTGAGTGACTGTCCCAGGAGCATCTCTTTGGACTGGATAGCCTGTGCCTTTTAAACCAGCTCCGGCCGAAACTGGTTTGGCTCAATGGATAGAGCGTCGGCTTGCGAACTGCAAGGTCCCAGGTTCGATTCCGGTCGGGGGTATGTACCTTGGTTGCAGGCACATCCCTAGCGGGGTGGGGGGTGGTGGTGTGCAGGAGGCGGCTGATCGATGTCTCTCTCCCATCGATGTTTCTAACTCTCTATCCCTCTCCCTTTCTCTCTGTGAAAAATCAATAAAATATATTTTAAACCAGCTCCGGCCTTTTGGAAGGGGGCGTGGAGCGCTGCTGGCACACAGAATGGGACTCTTCCTCCCTGACGGGGTGGGATGGGGTTGGGGGGAGGCACCTAAGATGGGGGCCATTCGAGCCAGGAGCCCGTCCCCCCTGGGGCCGCACTGAAGCCCCCCAATTGAGGCAGACTGTGTCCATCCGCTGTTGTTGTTCCGTGCAAAGGGGGGCTCCGCGTGGGGAATCGCACTGCATGGAACCCCAGCGTCTGGAAGCACTGCCAGCAACGGGCCAACACAAATCCACTTTCCTTCCCCGGCGCCCAGGCACTCGGGGCGGCCAGACGTTCTGCCGTGAAGGCCCCCTCCATAGGCACGTCAGCGCGCAGGTGCAGGAGGCAGGCCACTGGAGCCGGGCATCCCCTCTCCAACAGCCCCCCACCCCCAACTCCCTGGCGCTGAGATCGCCGTGGGGCACCTGCCCCCCCCCAGTCACGCCGGAAGACGACTGTTATGGACTCCTAGGCCGCCAAGTCCGAGAGACGCCAGGAGGGCGACCAGGGTCCAGCTGGGCAGGGCCAGGCTGCAGAGAGCGAGAGCAGGCTTCAGCCACTCACCCCTGCAGCGTCAGCCCTCCCCGCCTCAGCCACTCACCCCTGCAGCGTCAGGCCCCCCCCCGCCTCAGCCTCTCACCCCTGCAGCATCAGCCCTTCCCCTCCCCTCCGGCCTCAGCCACTCTCCCCTGCAGCGTTAGTCCTCCCAGCAGCGGAGGGGGTCCGTACCGTCTTCCCAACCCCCCACCCAGGTGCCCCTGGGAATCTCACCACCAGGGTGGGTGGGAGGGCGAGGCCATCAGCAGGCCTGTAACCAACAGGCTGGACCAAAAGCAGCAGCTCCCCATGGAGCTCCGAGGCCAGCGGTCAGCGGCGCAGCCTCCAGGGCCGCAGTGGCTGCCTTCAGTGTTCACTGGGGGTGTCTGCTCGGCTTCGAAGCAGCGGGCCCGGGCGGACCGTGCGACCGGGGCTCCCCCTCCCACAGGGTCACGGCGGAGAGGGAAGTGAAAACGCCCTGGCCGGGCGGCGCCGGGCTGTATTTAGGAACCAGCCCGCGCGCACAGTGGAAATGCCTTGCGTTTCGCTTCCTTTCCGTTCACTCTCAACGCACCCGTGTGGTCTTCTGCGCCGGCGCTGTGGGTGAACCCCGAGGCTCGCCCTAAACAGACAGGCGTGTCTGAGCTACTCCGCCGTCAGAGCTTAGGCGCAGCCCGGCCGGCGGGGCTCAGCGACGGCGCGTCCACTCACGAGCCAGGAGGTCCGTCATGGCTCGCTTCCTGCTCAGGGCACATGCCTGGGTGGCGGGAGGCAGCCGATCGGCGATTCTCTCATCATCCATGTTTCTCTCTGCCTCCCCCTTCCTCTCTGAAAACACAGGCCACGCTGTCCCGGCCTCACTAAGTGGGTGTGGGGAGAGGTAGGCAGGAGAGGGGGGGAGCTCCCGTCCTCACTGTTCCCAAAGTGCGCTCTATGTTTCCATCAGAAACGCCGAGAACCCCAATTGTGCCCTGCACCCCAATCCGGAGTGTGTGAGGCAGGGCCTGGAAACCGGCATGGTGGACCAGCTCCCCCAGGAGCCCAGGGACCCCGATGCCCCCCCAAGGGGCTGCGTGAGTGGGAAATAAGGACACGAGTCCCGACTCCCTGACAGTTGCTGGGTTTTTATCTGAAGGTGAAGAAGGCAACAAGAGAGACGGAGTGAAGAAGTCATTGAAGGTTTATTATTCACAGTTAATCACTACCTACCAGTCTGATTCGCAGAGTTAAAGGATTAAGTACATAGTTCTTTTTCTTTAAACACTGATTTTTTAAATATATACACACAAACTGAGTTCAGCAAGGCTGCATGATATACACCGATTCCCGAACGAACAATCACGTGGTCCAGGTGCAGAATGCCAGCTTCCTCTCATGGGGGGGGGGGGGGGGGGGGGGGGGGGGCCTTGCCCCGGGGAGCCGCCCCCCGGGCCCCCGCGCCCGGCCCCCCCACCCGAGGCCGGGGAGACTCCGACGGCCACCTGACTGTCGCCAGCCGCCAGCTCCGGGCCGGCTGTGCTGAGGGGGGCGGGGAGGACCGGATGGAGCAAGTTCACAGGCACATGGCTCCGAGGGCAAGAAGCCGGCGGGAGACGGACAGCGAGCTCTTCCTGGCCTCGGCAGTCTCCCCTGCTGCTCTCCCTGCTCCTCGCAGACGCTGGGTTGTGGGGGGCTGGGGTGCAGCAGCTAACACACAGCCCGCTGTGAGTGGAGACAGGAAACGGCCCAGCCTAAGGCTCCCCTGGGCAGGGCAGGCAGGACACAGAGAAGGCGTGAGAGGCACCCCTGGTTTGCAGGGCAGGACAGATGAGGCGAAGCTCGCTTCCCGCCGCCGTGCAGGGGCCGGCGCTGGGACAGAGGGAGGGCGACAGCGTGAGTTCCTCCGCCTTCCTGTGGGTGACACTTGCCGGCTCCAGGGTGTGGGTCGGGGGTCTTTGGGGATCAGAGGGGGGCAGACAACACCTGAGATGGCAAAGTCAAGGCCGCTGACCCCGCCAGCCAGACCCGTCCAGGGCGGGCGGAGCAGCCGTCACACTGCGCTCCGCTCCCAGCCCCGAGCGGCCCCGGCCGGACAGGCAGCAGCGTGCCCCCCTCTGTCTGCCGCCGGCTCCTCTCCGCTGTGCCCCCGCCGAGGGCAAGGCGTTTACACGGAGAGGCGCACAGGGCTGAAGACTGTCCCACTGCCTGCCAAGCCCTCAGACAGACACCCTCACACGCAACCCCAGCAGGAAAGGCACTGAAACATGCGCAGCGAGGCCATCGAGGAAAGCGGTGTCGGAGAGACAGACAGGCTGCAGCGCGGCTTTCTCAGGAAGGCGTGAGGGGCAACGCCTTCCTTTGCCCCCCTATTTCCAACGTGGACCAAATGCATGGTGGGGGCTGGAGGCCGGGGTCCCCGTCCTGCCCGCTCTGGCAGAGCACAGAGCAAGGCCCCCCTCCCCGCCCCCCGCGTCTCTGCGGAGAACCCTGACTGAAGCGGACACTGGGCAGAGAGAATACCAGGGCACGTGGTTTCTTTTCTTTTATTGTTGGCATCAGCTAGGACTCTACGTGGCATCAAACGTCATGCACTGATGGACAGAGAGAAGAGAGAGGAGAAGGGACAGAGGAGGAGAACTAGGAGCAGCAGTGAAAACTTGTAATAAAAACTCTTTCTCTTAATTCATAGGTAAGTTTTGGCATTATTATATCCAACTCCCCTCCCACCCCCCGAGTTCCAACCAAAGTGAGAGAGGGGGTCACCGGGTGACCCCGCCAGGCGTTCGAGCTCCCGCTCAGGCTGCGGTCAGAGGCAGCGCCGGGGGGGTTCATGGGTGTGTGTGTAGCTCTTGCGCTTTCTTTAAATAACCGCTCTGGCTGCTTAGACGTTCCGGTTCACGGGGGTGACGTAATTGCGGGGAAACATGCCGGTCTGCCCGTGGCACGCCCCTTTCCACCAGTTGGGGTCTGAGTTATCCATGACGTGGATAAAGTCTCCCCGACGGAAGCCCAGCTCGCCGTCCTCCTGGGGGTCAAAGTCAAAGAGGGCCTGGACGTACGTCGGCTGCTGCAGAGGAGGGCGGGAGAGACACACACGGCGTCCTGAGCGGCCGGTCCCGGGGGCACGGGCTGTGCGCGGCCACAGGAGCGCCAGCTCTTCCACGTTCCCGCAGGGAGCCCGCCCTCTGCCCGCCCCTTCACCCGGCCTGCTCTAAGGTGAGGGGGCACAGTGTGGCTTCCACCAGTGCCAGCAGCTACCAGGGCAGGTCTCACTCTGGTGGCAGCTGTGCCACCTTACTGAGCAGAGTGGCAAGCGCTGCTTGAAGGGGAAGGGACTCCGGAAGCGGCCCGCAGGTTTGGGGAACAGCCCAGGATTGGACAGTCTCAGTCCCTCCCCCTTCTCACTAGTAAAATCCTGACTGTGCCCAAACCGGTGTGGCTCAGTGGATAGAGCGTCAGCCTGTGGACTGAAAGGTCCCAGGTTCGATTCCGGTCAGGGGCATGTACCTTGGTTGTGGGCACATCCCCAGAAGGGGGCATGCAGGAGGCAGCTGATCGATGTCTCTCTCTCATCCATGTTTCTGACTTTCTGTCTCTCTCCCTTCCTCTCTGTAAAAAATTAATAAAATATATAAAACAAACAAACAAACAAAAAAACTTAAAAAAAAAGTCCTGACCGTTTTATAATGAGGGGGTGCTCGGCAGGCACAGGGGGGGGGGGTGTGTTCCAGGACGTGGAACAAAAGACAAAGTGAGCCCCCCCTCTCCCGGCGGGCACCCCCCCCAGTCTGCTTCCAGGGAAGGGGTGCTGGCGCGGGTGCTAAAGACCCTCCTCCCCAGGCCCTGCGCCGCCTCCGAGGAGCCCCGGAGAAGGAACCCGCTTATGTTCTGACTCAGACTCAAGGCCCCGGTGGGCGTTAAGGTGCCCTGTGGACAGGGAGAAGCCCAGAGCGACCCGGCAAGAGCCCTGCCTGCCGAGGAGCCGGCCCGGCCCGCGGCTCACCTGTGGCACCTGCTCTATGTCCCGGAGGAAGATCTGCTGGTTTCTGGAGACGGAGGTGGACCGGTGGTAATCGACCAGCTCGTTCAGCGAGTTGAACTTCACCACCCAGAGGAAGTACTTTCCCGCTCCGTCTCGGAGCACCTTAAAGTGCTGCACGTCGTTCCCAAACCTGCGGAGGCAGGGGCACACCGGACAGGTTAGGGGCCCGCCCTGGTGAAGCCCCGGCCGCCCGCCAGCCGGTGGCCACGGGGCCCACGGGGCGCAGGGCTGCGGCTCAGCACGACCCCTGGCTGGAGGGTGAGGGGCTCCCAGTTCCCAAGGCCCCGCCATTAGGACGGACGACCCCCAGGGATGCCATGAACCCTCACTTCGAAGGAAGCCCTGAAGACGTTTGGAAATAGAGGTCCTAGCCCAGCGGTCGGCAAACTGCGGCTCACGAGCCACATGTGGCTCGTGAGACACAGTTTGCCCTCTGTTGACTAATGAGTTTGCTGACCACTGCCTTAGGGAAAAACACTTAAAAACACATTTTAATAATGTACTCATGTCTTTAACCTGAAGTCAAAACTTCTGGGGAAGGGTAAAGCCTTACGCAGTGGTCGGCAAGCTCATTAGTCAACAGAGCGGCAAACCACGACTCATGAGCCGCATGTGGCTCGAGAGCCGCAGTTTGCCGACCACTGTCCTAACCGATGGCATGCTCCACATGGTACCAAATGAAAGAAACAGCCTATTTAAGGCAAAGAATGAGATTTAATTACATTTCCAAGTGCAAAAGAGAATAATACTAATATTAAGAAAAATTAAAATCTTACGTGATTGAAATAAGTAAATAAAGTCTTATGTGATCTTAAAGACTTTTCTAAAAGGTGGAAGAGGAAATGCAGTATGCAGAGGAGAAACTGGGTGTGCGTTCACTAGTTCTCTGTGCTGGGTAAAGTCATGTGTTTTGATTTTAAAGAGAGAGAAGGGAGCGGGATAGAGAGAGAGAAACATCCGTGAGAGAGGAAGTCATCCACTGGCTGCCTCCTGCCTGGCCCCCACTGGGGATCGAACCAGCAACCTCTTGGTTCCTGGGCTGATGGATGCTCAACCACTGAGCCACACCAGCCGGGCAAGCCATGTGTTCCATCCAGGGATTTCAGCTCTACTCCCGGGAAAATAATAATCTACCGGACAACAAGAGGCCGGGCAGCCCTCCTGCCCCAGAAGAGGCTCCTCTGACGCCTGGGCACGGTACGTGCGCCTCCTACACAGGCCACAGAAGCTGCAGGAGCTGCCGGGGCGGGGCGGCCCACTGTCATGGCGACACCCCGGCACTGCAGCCCATGAAGGCTCTGCCTGTCCCGCTCGCTGCCCCGCCCTCAGGGGGCATCTAAGCAGATTGGTTAAATGAATGGAACTCTCTCCTCTGGACCGCAGGCTTCAAGCTGAAGAACCCACACAGCCCAGAAGGTGGCAGCACCGAGCTCCAGGGTTAGGACAGCACAGCAAGTCCAAGGCCTCCCTCGATTGTGGGCCACAGGTCCTGTGGCTTTAAGGGAGACGACTTGGAACAACCCGAGTAGGGAGAACAGAGAAGCTTTAGAGCAGTGGTTCTCAACCTGTGGGTCGCGACCCCTTTGGGGGGTCGAACGACCCTTTCACAGAGGTCGCCTAAGACCATGGGAAAATGCAGATATGTACATCACGATGCATCACAGTAGCAAAATTTCATGGTTGGGGGTCACCACCCCATGAGGAACTGTATGCAAGGGTCGCGGCCTTAGGAAGGTTGAGAACCACTGCGTTAGAGGAAGGACATATCCCACGACACTCAGGCCCACGGGAGTCCGCTCCGTGGGCAGCGAGCTGGCTCTAAAAGGACCACAGTGTTCCCACCACTGACTCGCAGCATCCTGAGCCTAAAGAAACGCCTCGGGGACCGGGACTCTCGCACCTCCTTTGCGAAGGGGTTTGTGCTGATGAAGATGGTCAATGACCCTGGTCTCAAATCTCGTTTCTAAGACAATAAACACAGGACGCTTTCAACTTTGGATCTGATCACAGGGAGGGGTGTGGGCCGTGATCAGGGCACCCAGGCTGAGCGCTACCTGCCCTGGGGAGCCCCGTGAGTTCACTGGCTGCCTGTACCCCTTGTCCGACACGGTTTGGGTCACAATCCGGTCAGGACAAAAGAGAAGGACAACAGAGGCTGAAAAACAAGCAGCAGCACACTGACACTTCCCTCCGAGGTGCTCTCCACCAGACCTCATTTGCATGTGCTCAGTCAAGCGACGAAAGCGTGGGGGGTGTGGGGGTGCAGGGGAAATCTCTGTACCTTCCACTCCCCGCTGCTGTGAACTAAAACAGCTCTCAAAAACAAAGCCCACTAAAAAGCCATCGTTAGAAGAGAAAAACTTATTAAATCCAGTTCCGCTTTTTCATGTTGAGGCTACAAACCATGCTGGAGACCTACCTGTGGGTATTGCAAATGCCACCTAAATCACCTCCTACATCTTCACTGAGGAAAAAAATTCTACACTTAAATCCACAGATCAAAAAACCTACACTTTAACCAGCTATTTGGTCTTAAAATGAAACGAGATATTCAGTTAATGTTTGAAACAGAAAAAAAATCTTTACGCCCTCGCCGGTTTGGCTTAGTGGACAGAGCATTGGCCCGTGGACTGAAGTGTCCCCGATTCGATTCCAGTCAAGGGCATGTACCTCGGATGCAGGCTCGATCCCCAGCCCCTGGTTGGGACGAGTGTGGGAGGCAACCGATCCCTGTAGCTCTCTCACATGGATGTTTCTTTCTCTTCCCTGCCCTTCCACTCTCTCTACAAATCAGTGAAAAAAAAAAAAAAGTCCTCAGGTGAGGGTTAACGAAAAATAAAGAATAAAACGCATCACTTCTTCATCATATAGATGAATCGGCTTGTAAGATTCTTCGGGCGGGCTCCTGTAATTCTGTATATTAACTAGAAAAGGACCGAGTCCGATGCAAACAGGCATTACAATTTAATTAAATGTTCTTATGTCACAAGTGGGGGCTGATCTGCTTAGAACCCTCCAACTTCCCATTTCTATTATGTGACTCCAGGGTGACAAAACTTCTGCTCACCAGCTCCTTCCACATTTAAGTTTACCCCAGGGAGACGCAAAAAGCAGCCAACGAAATACACCCCACCGCCTGGCGGTGACCTCTAAACTCAATGGGACAGCCTGGCTGGTGCTGGTGGGTTTAAGCTGGATACCTGGTGGGTTTAAGCTGGATACCTG
>JAAGEH010000427.1:3942110-4045423 GCA_011751065.1 Lasiurus cinereus
GGACAGTGACTGTAAGGGCTCCCAGGGTCCCACTGTCTCACATGTCACTATGAACAGGAGGAACTCTGGAGAAAGAAAAAAAGCTCACTGCTCTCAGCAGCTTGGAGTAAGAGAGCATTTGGCTTTCTCTGAAATGGGAACATTAAGTGGAGATCAAGGGCAGTGAGAATAAACATTTATTGAGAACCCATGATACGCCAAGCGTTGTGCTCTGAGGAAACAAAGATTAAGAGATGGTCCCAGAGGAAAATCAAACATATCACTATAAAATCCTGTGATTGGTACCCTTCCTAAAACTAAAAAACAGAACTATGAAACATCTGGCCCTAAGGGTTTTATTGAAAAAGAATTATGGACCTGCATAACTGTTTCATTACTTGAAGATCACTGATATTATTAATAAAAAACATATATACTATTATTATGTAATAGTATAAAAGCTATTGTTTTATTTATTTTAATATATTTCTTTATTGATTTCAGAGAAGAAGGAAGAGGCAGAGAGAGATTGAAACATCAATGATGAGAGAGAATCATTGGTTGGCTGCCTCCTACATGCTCACCACCAGGGATGGAGCCCGCAACCCACACATGTGCCCTTGGCCGGAATCAAACCTGGGATCCTTCAGTCCACAGGCCGACGCTCTATCCACTGAGCCAAACTGGCCAGGGCTAAACTATTGTTTTAAATAGAACAACTGTTTTATTATTGGAAGATCACCAGCAAATACTATTAATCTGAAACATACACTATTACTTACTGACTGTCATGCTATCGTTATATACTATTATTAACATGAATATGCAAAACCAACATGCTTTGTTAACTCCCTGGGGAGACTGAATAGAAGTATAACATGCATTTCAGTTTAAAAACATTACTGGAAACAAGCAAGGAGGTCTGACCCTTGGGAGGCGTAGGGGCCAACTTACGGGTGTGGTTTCATTTCTATGTAATTCTTGGGAATGAAGCCATCTTTCCCATTGAGTTCTGCCTTGTACCAGTTCTGATCACATTCTTCATTCAAAACCTACAAAGAAATAAGACAAGAAAAAAAAAAAATCAATCATGTCCTTTTCACTCTTAATAGGGTAGCCGCTAAGACAATTATGTTGCCGTTTAGGGTTGTTTGTAAAAGGTGTTAAAGAATTATCAGGTACATGGATGCAAGAAAGTCTTCTTGAAATGTCAAGCACTATGGCAACCCCGATAGTTAATAAGAAAAAAAAAGTGTCCCTGGAACTGAGAGTTCAGACTCCCAAGCAGCTAACATTGAACCTTCAGAAGAACAGAAGGGAGGGTGACGGGGAAAAGTAACAGGTTAGTTTGGGAGTGAAGCTTCTGGAACACAGCAAACACTGCATTCTAGGGAGTGAACACAGACTCAGAAATGGGCCCTGATCACTCAGGGTTTCCAGCTAGGGACTCGGGTAGATTCTCAGATCCCGAACGAGTGTTCTCGCCAGTCCCGCTCCCTGTGAGTCACCCGGACAGGCGGGACCAGGACCTGTGATCTGTAGAGCAGTGTGCGGTACAGGACAGATCTGGGTACAGAATCCAGGCCATCCTTGAATTCTCGATTTCTAACAAACAGTGAAGGGCAGCTGGCATTTTTAAAACGTTGGTAACTTAAAGGAGAAGATAGAAATGTGAGCCAAGCTCCAAAATGGTGAGCCCAGGAAAACGCTGATGGACTGGTAAGTGGTAGTGTACACTCTCCAGCGAAGTTCTAGAAGGAAGTTGGTAAAATTCTTTACAAATGGCTTATTCGCGGTGCTGAACAATGCTGCACTCATGGCCAAATGAGGACCTAGATTGCTCAGAGCATGATGTGTGTGCACTGGCATCTCGGAGTGAGACAGGGCGTTAGATAAGACTGAGAGCTCACCAGCCAACGGCCAGCATGCAATGAGCGGCACAGATCCTCCTCTCAGAACCGGAAGTCGTGCCCTCAGGAGCTTTACAACACTGATGCCGGTTGACCTTTGGCCCTGCCTGTAGGCGACTGAGTTGAAGTGTGCAAGATAAAGTGGCAAATTCTGCCCGTGTGAATCTGAGAGCTCGGAAAAAAACCAGCTGCTGGTAAACCTCATCAGCTTCCGTGGTGAAAACTTGTTTCTTTTTATCATTGCTTTTCCCTCCAAAGAAATATTTTTTTTAAATTTTATTTTATTAAATACGATGATGATACAGCCTAATATATGTCAAATACATCCCTAATTTTAAAATCTGCATTTCAAAACCAGTAACCTGTGCTGCGGCCAGCAAAGTGGTTCTGTCCCAGACCGTTACCGAGTGCCCGCGGAGGAGGGTGGTTTGGGAGTGTCTTCCAAGCGCTCCGTGCCCCTGGCATGTCTGAGCAGCAAGGCTGACCCACCGGCGTCATGGAACACGCCGTGACCTCGGGAGGCATCTGACACCCCACACACGTCACCAGCCCGAGAGCAAAGGGGCCATTTTAAAAGCTGCTTCAAGCCCAGATTTTATCTATCCAAAAGAAGGAGCTGAGAAAAACCGTGGCCTCGCATTTTAGAAAGCGTTACTTTATAATAATAATAAACTTCGGGCTGATGAACAGGTTTTGCAAAATGTCTTTAAAATCCCTGAAACGGTGAGTTGCGTACTTACTCTGAAGATTTCCTGAAAGACAGGAGAGGCAGGAGGTGTTAGTGACCATCTGGGCACCCAACAGAGTAAGGTCACCACCCGAAAAAGGTGACTTTTAAGTAAGGACAATTGTTTTATGGCAGAAGTTCATATTGCAACACATTCTTCTCATCATCTTTACTGAGAGGCAAACCTACTCCTAAAAAATGCGGCCCCCAATTAACCACACACATTCTCTCTCTCTCTCTCTCTCTCTCTCTCTCTCTCTCACACACACACACACACACACACACACACACACTCCAGGGCAATCCCCAGACTTGGTACAAATTCAGAACTCTGATTTTCCGCAGAACAGAATTATTACTTGGGTCTGGCGGTGTGGCTCAGTGGTTGAGTGTCGACTTCTGAACCAGGAGGTCACAGTTTGGTTCCGTCAGGGCACAGGCCTGGGTTTTGGGCTCGATCCCCAGTGTGGGGCGTGCAGGAGGCAGCCGATCAATGATTCTCTCTCATCACTGATGTTTCTATTTCTCTCTCCTTCCTCTGTGAAATCAATGAAAAAAAATTTTTTAATGTGTTGGGCATCATGTCACAGAAAGTCACAGTGTCCTGCCAGCTGTGAAGAATAAGCCCAAGTTGCTGTTGGATGTGTTACTAACAGAGGACCCACTCTTCAGGTGCTCTGCTCTCTTCACACCCCAAAAAATGTATTTAAAAAAATTATTGGGAGGGGGATGTTAGAACACATATGTGATACCTTAATCAATAAAGAAAAAGATTATTACTTGGTGTTTAGTATGCTTTTCTCCCCAAGAAGCCAGGAAAATATAGAATTAATGTGTTTATTAAAACAAAAACCAGCCAGTGTGGCTCAGTGGTTGAGCATCAACCTATGAACCAGTAAGTCAATGGGAGAAAAAGGGAGACATCCGTAATACTTTCAACATCAAAGATTAAAAAAGAAAAAAAGAATGTCCCTGCTAACTGCATGCCACCCAGGAGTCAGGGACCAAGTCTGTCCACCAGCTTTCACATGCAAGCCTGGCAGTGAGGATGGCATCATTTAAAAGATATTTTTTAAAAAATATATTTTATTGATTTTTTACAGAGAGGAAGGGAGAGAGATACAGAGTTAGAAACATTGATGAGAAGCATCAATCAGCCGCCTCCTGCACACCCACTACTGGGGATGTGCCCGAAACCAAGGTACATGCCCTTGACCGGAATCGAACCCAGGACCTTTCAGTCCGCAGACTGATGCTCTATCCACTGAGCCAAACCAGTTTTGGCAAAAGATATTTTAAAAAGTAAGCTTTATTCATGTTTAAAACAGCAAGGGACACGAAGTAAGGTAAGTGAGTGTACAGTGGAGCAGAGAAAGGAAGCAGAACTGTACGTGGACGAGCCTGCAGCTACCTATAAGACGGTTACTTTGCTCTGGTTCTGATGAGCGCTCACAGCCTCACAAGCAACTTTTAAAAGGCTGATCAGGGTTCTGAGAATGAGGAAGCGGCTTTACCACCATTTCCAGAAGGAGGCAGCTTACCCCGCGCTCGCTCAGTGCCTCTTAATAAAGGGCCGAGGTCAACACCCGTGTCCACTCAGCGATTGAAAATCCCAAGGAAAGCTGTGAGCCACCCCCCACATCAGCACGTCCCATCCCAGCCTGCTCTTCCCGCACGCTGTGACTCCGAAGCCACACACAACGCTCCGGTTTAACGGGAGCAGACTGATCGAGGGATGAGATTACAGGAGGAGGAAGAGAGAAGTCTCGGCGAAGAGCAAGTTTTCAGAGCCCCAAACGCCGAGGGGAGCAGAACATAACCCACTGAGCCTCCAGGAGCCCTGCCAGGCTGGCTGACCCTCACTGCTCCGCGGGCAGAAGACATTCCAGAGACCAGACCGTCCTCACCAGGGCAGCTCAGCGCGGCGGCCGCCCACCGGTCACAGCTCGCGGCCCACCGGTTGGTGATGGGGGCTCAGACTCAGAGCATCCCCTGGTCTACTTGTCTACATGTGTGATTCTACATGGTCACGTGAATGGCTCCTGCCCGTCCCTCACTCCAACCTGACACTGTTCTAAAGGCCACGCATATTCCCAGCGACCCCAATACCGGATAGACACTTTCCATATAGTTACAAGAAAGAAAGAGAAAGAAAAAGAAAGAACAAAAGAAAGGAAGAAAGAAAGAGAAAAGAAAGGAAGGAAGAAAGGAAGGAAGGAAGGAAGGAAGGAAGGAAGGAAGAAAGAAAGAAAGAAAGAAAGAAAGAAAGAAAGAAAGAAAGAAAGAAAGAAAGAAAGAAAGAGGCTAGAGGTCGCAGGTTTAGGAGCACAGGACACAGAGGATGAGCAATGAGCTACATGGACAGCGTGCCAGTGACCATGCTCTATGTTTTGGTTCGCCAGCTATACAGCGGTGTTACTGCCTGCCTCCAGGGCAACTGAGCAGATGCCAGGAGAAATGTCAGAGCAGCGCAGCAAGAGCACAGACCCACACTCCGGCTGTCGCCTTCCCCGCAGTTACGTTGTCGCATACATTAAGCACTCAGATCTAACAAAACTCGGGGTTCTGGGGGGCTGAGCTTCAGCTTCATTAGGTGAGGTGTGGCTGATGGATTGCTGCCGTGGGCACCGAGAGCACGCACAGTACCAGGCGAGGCCCTGCTCTCTTCTGAACACACAGGACTCCGTGCTGACTCACGGAAAGGTTTTAGATGCAGAATGAGGATTACAACAGTTCATTCCCCGCCTCTCCCTTTTATCTCAATACTGGGAGACAAGACCTGTGCGTCATAGCCGCGCACATAATAGAAAAAGGTGTCTCTCAGTGACATGGTAGATGAGAATTCTGTTTGTAGGCTGCTGTATTTTGAAATAGTAAGGCATTTTCTTGCCCGGCTAACCTGTAAACAAACAAGAAAAGGAAAATCAGGATTTTTTTGCTTTGTTAAAAGCATAAGCTATACGTTCGCCCGGAAGAGTAAGTAGTCCCAACAAACCTTTCGGCATGCACCCCAATTCTAACAGCTTGCAGGGGTTCGACATTTCTTCGGGGAAAATTATTCCAAGTTTTATCACTTTGTGAAGCAATTTGTATGAAAGTATGTGTGCCGGAAAGATGAAAACAAATACATATTTAAGTTCTTACGCACAGAAAATCCCCAAATACCACGTAGAGCTGGTCTCTGCATCCTAGAATTCGACATAAACCAGCGAGTTTTCCCCAGCTCTTCCAAGATCAGTCAACCCACAGAAAAAACACTAACAGACTGCGACGACTTACAGAGGCTTCTAAAAGACTCACTCTCTCGGGAAAATTCTCTAGGGCCCGGGCTAGGATAACAGCACCGGGAGAGCCTTTTAAAATCCGTTCTCTTCAGTTGTCCGCTGTATACTTGTTTTTTTTTTCATATATATATTTTATTGAATTTTTACAGAGAGGAAGGGAGGGAGAGAGAAAGTCAGAAACATCGATGAGAGAGAAATATCGATCAGCCGCCTCCTGCACACCCCACAATGGAGATGTGCCCGCAGCAAGGCACATGCCCCCGACCGGCATCGAACCTGGGACCTTTTAGTCCACAAGCCGACGCTCTATCCACTGAGCCACACCGGTCTCCGCTGTCCGCTGTATACTTAATGAGAGACTATTAGACCGCTCTTTAACCACTTAGGCCCCTTAGTATGGATTACCGACTTGGCCTCAAACTACACTGATTCACTGCTGACATTTTAAATAAGTGCTTTATAATCACCACCTCCATCTGCCACAGTTTTTGCTCAACACGAAAAACATCGTGGCTTCGCTGCGTGTCTACTGTGTGTGCCAAATCATGAAAAACACCCACACTGCAGAGAAGTCATTCTGAATTTTAATGAGCAGATGACCAACTTAAAGGTAGTTTAATAATTAAAGTGCTTGATCCTACCAGAAACCCTACATTGTTTATCCAGGCACACAGAGAGCAGCGGTTCTCAAGTTCACATGGCCAGGCTAGTCTCTATGCTGGAAAAAACACACAAAAAACCAAAAACCAAAACACAAAACACAAAGAAAAGATGCACCAAGCACTGTTTTACCCAGTCAAGACTCTTAACAGGTAAAGACCAGAAATTGAGAGGAAATAAGAACATTTTTGAAGTTTTAAAACTCTCCTAATATTGGCAGGTTTATAAATTGCGTGTAAACATCAAATTATGCTGTTTTATTACATGGTTTCCATGTTCGGTTTGAAACAGGCATTTCCACACAATTCATTTCTTTTGGGATCCAGGAGTCCTAAATCCTTGATTTTTTAATGCTATTTTCTTCCAGGAAACAATTCTATTTACTGAACTAAAGAATCCAAAGGGTACTTGTTGGTCAAGTCTATCTTCTGATTACTAGTGACACGATGGTAAGAAGTGGGAAATTTGCCCTTGAAACAATATTAAAGGGAAAAGAATGAAAAAGAGGGAGGGAAGGAGTGGAGAGAAGGAAAGGGGGTAAAAAAATCCCCAACCCCCCCAACTTTCCACTGGTAAAATCACTCATCACTTCTATACTGCTGCCCTTGGAATAGCACCGCCTTTCCTGTTGCCCAAACTAGAGTTTCTCCCCTCTCTAAGCAGCCCTATCCATGGGAGGAGTGTGAAGGCGGGCATTGGATCAAGACACCAAGGCCCACCACATGTCCAGGTATCACAGTTTAAGGCTGAATTTTTAAAAAATATATTTTATTGATTTTTTTACAGAGAGGAAGGGAGAAGGATAGAGAGTCAGAAACATCAATGAGAGAGAAACATCGATCAGCTGCCCCCTGCATGTCCCTCAGTGGGGATGTGCCTGCAACCCAGGTACATGCCCTTGACCGGAATCGAGCCCAGGACCTTTCAGTCCGCAGGCCGACGCTCTATCCGCTGAGCCAAACCGGTTTCGGCCATGCTGAATTGGTTTTACCTCCATGTATTTAGTGCCCTACATCAGTTTCAAATACCACTGTCTTTCCATTAAAAAGTCTTAACGCAAATTACCCTCGGCGTGGCTCTGGCCGTGCCCTGTTTGTCTGTCCTTCTGCCCCGCTCCTTCCTGCACTGAGTGATCTCTTCGGTTCCCTCAGGCCAGTTGACCCCCAGCCTCCAAGCACAGCGGACCCCGCTCATGTTTCCCTTCTGCTTGGGTTGGCCTCTTCCTTACATATTTGGATCTTTCAAGGTTCAGTTCAGAACTTACAACCCGTCTGGTCACCTGTCTCGTTTTCATCTTTATAGTATTTAATGGAGGATCATGGTCATTAATAACATATAATGACTTATGACATCTTTACTACCACTATTTTGTACTAACCAAATTCAGGATATTTCTTTTCTGATAAATAAATCAAGTGGGATAATCTTACCCATTTCTCCAGATTCAGTTGTCAATAAGAAAGCTGCTCATGACATTTTAAGAAAAAAAAAAAAAGAGGAAGGTTTGCCCGGGCTGGTATGGCTCAGTGGATAGAGCGTCAGCCTGCAAACTGAAAGGTCATGGGTTCGATTCTTATCAAGGGCGTATGCCTGGGTTATGGGCTCAATCCCCAGTTGGGAGTGTGTAGGAGGCAGCCAATCAATGATTCTCTCTCATCACTGATGTTTCTCTTCCTCTCCCTTTCTCGCTAAAATCCATTAAAAAAAAAATAAAACAGGAAGGTAGGTCACACTTATGTGCTATTATTCCACCCATATAGATCTAGGGGCAGTGAAACTTAAATGCACAGGCAGTACCCCAAAATAAACTCTTTCTACCAAAGGGGTACCAAGAGTTTCCATTCAAAGTAACGGTCCTTTGTGTTTTGTGACTCATGAAAGACACGCTATTTTGGTGTAGCTGATTGCTCAACAAGAAGAGTGAAATACTCTTAAGTCCAGAACTTCAGCTGCGAGGGGTACAGGAGGGGAGAGAGACAAGAAACAGAGACAGACATCAGGGAGTTTCGAGAGAGAAAATCCTGTGCATTTGGGAAATTCGGGGATCCTTCGATGGCCGGTGCGAGGCAAGAAGCATGGAACAAGCCCGGAGCCAGCTGAGCTGAGACACATGGACCTGTCTCCTGGGAGCTGACAACCCAGGCAGGTGTGATGCGGGCCAGGAGGGAGGAAATGATGGGCACGAGGGTATCAATTCAACAGAAAACACCCGAGTTCCCACGCCGAAGAGAAGACCTAACTAACTCCCGTTCAGGGTTCGGGAAAACTCTGGGGGGCGTGTGAACGAGGTTATATTCTTTGTCTGCATCTTCAGCTCTGCTCGGCCTGCGAGGACTGAGTGGAAGGGACGCGGCGGCCTTCCCACCTTGCTATGGAGCAAACGGAGAGATGGACCGTCCTCTCGGCCACAGGGCGGTGGCCATTCACTAGAAGACGGGGTGAGCTTCCTAGAGTTAAAAGCAAACCTTTACGACTGGCATCAGAGCTTCTAACTGGAAACAACCGAAATAATGTCAAATGTGGCTAATTCTTTACTTTGATCATGTATATTTAGCTGCTGTCATTATCTTCTTTACTAACAGAAGGCTTTCAATCTTAGGTCAAATTCTACATGCTTTCCTCAAAAAAAAAAAAGGCACCCCCCGCCCCCCAACAAAATAAAAACGAAGCCCCTAGGCCAGGGGAGCCGCAGTCACCGTTTTCTGAGACGGCAAACCGCTCCCTCACCTCCCTCCATTCACGACAACAGCTGATTCCATCTCACTGAAGGCCTTACTGAGCCAGGATGCGAACTAAAGGCCGATCAGTGTACAGTCAGCCGTCCTGTGACCCGAGAGCCACCTCCAAGAGCGGAACTGCCAGAAAAACCAAGCCACCGGCCACCGCGTTCATCACCGACAGTGCGTGAGCTGTGCCTGACACACAGCCAGCGGCCCTTCCCCTACACGCTACCGTCCCCACTCCAGCGAGCGACCGTCCCCGGCCGTTTCCATTCCGGGGGCAGCCACACTGGCTTCGCGTCAGGAGCTGGTGGCGAAGAGGGGCTGGGGGTGAAGCGGGAAATCCTCACCCTGTTCCCAGGGTGGAGGGGAGCGCAGGCCACTCAACAGATCATTACACAACACTCGAGTGGAAAGTGGATCAGTGTGAGTTGAAGTCCAGGGTTAGGGAGCAGAAACCCAGCTGGGAGGGAGGGGGACACGGTCAGAGGGAATTTGAGGAGACCCGCAGGATCTCCTGTGGTGTTGAGAGCCACTTGCGGCTCTTTGGCCCCTTGAGTGTGGCTCTTCCACAAAACACCACGGCCTGGGCGAGTCTGTTTTGAAGAAGTGGCGTTAGAAGAAGTTTAAGTTTAAAAAGTTTGGCTCTCGCTGAAACCGGTGTGGCTCATGGATAGAGCATCGGCCTGCAGACTGAGGGGTCCCGGGTTCAATTCCGGTCAAGGGCATGTGCCTTGGTTGCGGGCACATCCCCAGTGGGGGGCGTGCAGGAGGCGGCTGATCGATGTCTCTCTCTCATCCATGTTTCTAGCTCTTTTCCTCTCCTTTCTTCTCGGTAAAAAATCAATAAAATGTATTTTTTTTTTTAAAAGTTTGGCTCTCCAAAGACATCTCACTCGTTGTCCTGTGGATCTTTGGCTCTGGGGACTGATGAGTGTGCCCACCTAGGCGAAAGGCTGCAGGTGCAAACCAGTGAGTTCAAGCTGGTGTGCTCGGATGCCCATCAGGTCACTGACAAGCGACATTCGGCTGTGCCTTTTTCCAACTCTCCGCTGTCGAGCACACTTTCCCTTTCCGCCGAAGACGGTGAGAGGACCCCGGCTGGAGTGAAACACCCATCTCCCCGGAGCGGAGCGGAGCAGAGCAGACAGAGCGTCTGGCCGGGAGCAGTCTGGCCCCAGGGCTGCCTCACCGCCTGCTGTTTCACAACTGGGGGCTTTGCCCAGAAGCTTCTTTTCTCGCCACACATATTGCAAAACCCCCACTCCCCGGGCGGGGGGCCGAGGCGCAGGAAGACCAGGCGAGAGGTGGCCGCGCCTGGCCTGGGGAGGGCAGAGCGGCTGATGGAAGGTGCTGGAGTCAGATGTTTCTGGGAGGTGGATAAAAAGGACTGATGATCACCTGGGGCTCAGTAGTCTTCCTTCTCCACCACCATTTTTTTAAACAGCTTTAGGGAAACGTTTCTAGAGAGCTGCTGGGTAGTTTTCTCTCTCTCTTTTTAAAAAAATATATTTTATTGATTTTTTACAGAGAGGAAGGGAGAGAGATAGAAAGTCAGAAACATCGATGAGAGAGAGACATCGATCAGCCGCCTCCTGCATGCCCCACAGTGGAGATGTGCCCGCAAGCAAGACCGGAATCGAACCTGGGACCTTTCAGTCCGCAAGCCGACGCTCTATCCACTGGGCCACACCGGTCTCGGCTAGTTTTCTCTTTTAAAGCCGCCAGGAATAAAGCCCATCATTTTATTTATTTAAACTTTAAAGTATGTTTTATTGATTTGAGAGAGAGAGGAAGGGAGAGGAGAGCAGGACGTGGGGAGAAACAGATCTGAGAGAGGAGTACCGATCAGTTGCCTCTTGTATGCGCCACGATCTGGGCACGTGCCCTGACCAGGAATCTAACGGGCAGCCTTGCGGTGCATGGGTGATGCTCAGCCAACTGCACCAGCTGGCCAGAGCACAAAGCGCACTTTCAAAGGCACACGGTACCCTGTGCCGGGTTTTCCACCGCCTCTGCAGACCCAGTTGCTCCCCTTGTCTTCGGGTGCCCTGATCTGTCTGGGCCACAAAGACAGGCTCTCTTGGCGCTGGCTCCTCTGTGGAGGGTCAGTGGACAGTCTTGGACCCTCAACTGAAGGTCGCAGCCCCACTGGCCCAGTCCTTTCCTCCTCCACTTTCTGGGACCTCCCTTGTGCCCCACTGTGCTGTCCAGGCCTCAGGATGGTGCCCGGTTACTAATGCTGGGCACCGCGTCATCACTGGGGTTTCTAGAGGAACCCTGCCCACACCTTGTAAACAGTCTCGTTACTAGTCTCCTCAAATTAGCCAACTTAAGTGCTTAATTCCTACCAGGACCCTGACTGAAATTACCCTCAAACCAGTTCTTTCTACCTTTTGGGATTCGTTAAGGAGGTATTTCTTATATAAAGTGACATCTGGCACAGGGCAAAAGCACAGAAGGAAGTACAGTGGTACCTCGAGATACGAGTGCCCTAACATGAGATTTTGAGATACGAGCCGTCGAGCGAGCGATTTTTGCTTTGAAAGACGAGCAACAGTTGAGATAGGAGTCATCGCGCGGATCGGCCGGCTGCACACGACCCACCGGTTTACCGCGACTCGAGCGTCTCATAGTTTCCCACGCCTCAAGGTTACAGAGCAAATTAAACTCGTATCTCGAGGTGCCACTGTACTCAAATTCTACCAAGTATGTGGATGAAAACTTAAAGAAGAGCCTGGCTTTACGAGGTTCACATGCTTAAGCAGCCAAATAATTCCGCTTTTAGTGAGATGGTTATGGGGAACTGAGAAAGGGGATAAAGGTATGAGAATCTAGGATCTATAGTCTGTCATTACTAGACCGTCATAGTGATTTACAGGAACTATCTATCCTCTTTGAATTGCACTTGAGTTAATATTTAAGCATTTACTATACTGAAAGCATTGTGCTAGAAAGCTGCAATGAGAAATAAAAAAAAAAGTTTCAATGGGAATTTTCAAAAAGGACAAAAGACACAGTTTCTGCCCTCAGAAGTGTTTATAAACTAAGGGAACCATTTATACAAATAACAATAAAAATACACAAAGATGCCCTAACTGGTTTGGCTCAGGGGATAGAGTGTCGGCCTGTGAACTTAAAGGTCTCAGGTTTGATTCTGCCACATCCTCTGTGGGGGGCGTGCAGGAGGCACCTGATCGATGTCTCTCTCTCATCGATGTTTCTAGCTCTCTATCCCTCTCTCTTCCTCTCTGTAAAAAATCAATAAAATATATATATTTTAAAAAATACATAAAAAGTGGGATAAGGGGAACTGTGGCTCATGTGCTGGGTAGGAAGGCACAGCTACATTTCCAAATGAGCTTCATGGTCGATGTAGAAAACGCAGTTCCTGCTGAAACCAGTTTGGCTCAGTGGATAGAGTGTCGGTCTGGGAACTGAAAGGTCCCAGGTTCGATTCCGGTCAAGGGCATGTACCTTGGTTGTGGGCACATCCCCAGTAGGGGGCGTGCAGGAGGCGGCTGACAGATGTTTCTCTCTCATCGATGTTTCTGGCTTTCTATCCCTCTCCCATCCTCTCTGTAAAAAATCAATAAAACATATTAAAAAAAATAAAATAAAATAAACGCAGTTCCTGTCCGGAGGAGCGAGATAAAGGCCACTTCGAACAGCGCAGGAGCAGAGCGAGAACCGCAAGGTAGAGCAGCTCCGAGTGAGTATGTGAGCGGCATGGTGACCCAGTCACCTTCCCGTTTTAACTTTAATGGGGGTTCAGTAAAGAGGGAACCCTTGTTGTTAAGCACTCTTTACTCGCTCTCCCCTACCTGGTCACACACCGCCCCTGTGCCGGAGCTGTCCCATTTGAAGGACAGATGTAATGACAGGCGCGTGGACAGTCACCTGCTGCAGGTGACCAGTCCGGCAAGGCTGCTCCACTCCGGAAAACATCTGTCTGCAGGTGAAGACCAGCCCCCCGCTCCCTGCCGCCTCCGCGCCGCTCAGGTGCCAGCAGGAAGCTGGAGGGTCTTCCAGAATCTTCCAGGACAGGCCTCCACGTGGGCAGGCTGGGCACCATGATCCATAGCCAGCTGTCTGTGCCTATCACTCAACCTGTGCTAGAACCCCCCTCCTGCTCTTTAGAATGACTGTACCGGCAAAGATGAAAACAAGTGAATACTGAGTGATGGTGGGGGCTGGTAATGGTGAGAGTGTAAAAAGTATGAGGTTTCATGAAAATCAACTGGCCACATGTATTAAAGATCTCAGTCTTCATACGTATTAACGCAGTGATGCCATTCTTAGGACTCTATTCTAATAAAACAATCAAGAATGTAGATTAAGACTCAAGGAGCAAACACCTAGTGAGGGCCTGTTCTGAGTCAGGGACTGTGCTCGGTCCTGGAGATACAATACAGAAATGATCCTGCTCAGCTGGCATGGCTCAGTGGTTGAGCCTCGACCTATGAACCAGGAGATCACGGCATGTTTCCCCTATGCCCAGGCTGCGGGCTCAATCCCGTGTGTGTGTGTGTGTGTGTGTGTGTGTGTGTGTGTGCGCGCGCGCGCGCACGTGCACAAGTGGCCAATCAATGATTCTCTCTTATCACTGACATTTCTATCTCTCCCTCTTCCTTCCTCTCTGAAATCAATTAAAAAAAAATTTTTTTTAAAGAGAAAGAAATGATCCTTACTTGCAGGGAGTTGACAGCAAGGGAGGCAAGGTAATGACAGCTTCAGATATAGAAGGTTCTCTGATGAGTTCAGGGTGCTTTGCAGAGCATACATTGGGGGGAACTCACTAGTCATGCAGAGAGACTGCGTGTCAGGAGAGCTCTCCTGGCCGGTGAAACTCCACGGAAGCCCCATGTGAGTCCAGGGGTTATGGGAAAGGGCGGCCACGGGGGCCTGAGACAGAGCTGGGCCAGACTGCAGGGCTTTGACGGGCAGAATAAGGATTCTGGGAAATTGTGGACTGAATTCTCCCTCTGAGGTCACGATTCTGGCTTTTGTGTGGCAGGCACAGCTGAGGGTAAGCCAGGCAAGAGAGAGACAGTTAGACTAGGGTACGGGGAAGCTGACTGTTCTGAAAAGACTCCAGAGTAAACAGTAAAAACACACCTATCCACATTATTTTAAGAATCTGAATCCACTGCTTCCCCCACAAGATGCCCCTTCTGTTTACAGAAACGAACACAGTATAGGGTGAGATATCAAATTTAATGCCATCTCCTAGGTTTCCCAAGGTGACAGAATTAAACAATTAGATCAAAGTTGAATTATTCTCCACCCTATTTAAACAAAAGAGAATGTATAAAACAGGGGTTCTCAACCTTTCTAATGCCGAGACCCTTCAATACAGTTCATGTGTGGTACCACGACATGAGGAACTGTATTAAAGGGTCGCGGCAATAGAAAGGTGGAGAACCACTGGTATAAAAGGTATCATCCCACAGTTATGAAGAATGATTCTATTTCTTGAGAACTTGGGGAATGTTTCATTGCTTTACAATTCAAAATAGCGACACAAAACTTGGCCACTTTTTTCACACTGCCAATTCAAATGGCTGTAAAACGTGCGGGAAAACTTTAGAACCTATGCGAAGATTCCATTTTAATTAGTATACCCAGACACATGCTTACTCAGTTATTACTTACACTTTTTCTCTCCTTCCCCTGGGGACATTCGGAGTCTATGTTATAAGGCCCCCAATACGGGCACTTTCATCAGGAAAAAGGGACATTGGCGTTCATGAGGACTTTTCCTAAGGACCGCTCCACTGGCCTGGGGACAGATATAGCTGCGGTTAACAGAGAGGCGAGATGAACTCCCCTCCTTTTACTGCAGGAACGAGGCCTCTCGCACAGTTGATCAGCTTTCTGGCCTCCTGCGGGCGGCTGCGCAGCTCAGAGACAGCAGGATGCAGAGCGGCTGGGCGGGCCGAGAACCATCCAAAGCCGACAAGCCTCGCCCTGCCCGCCTCTTAGCTCTCTCTCTGCAAGCACCCACACACTGTTCCCTGGAAAGCGGCCCTCTCAGCCCCCAGCAGGTCACCAACTGCAGAGAACACAGGCACTGAAGGGACTGAATAATAGGGTGCATTCGCGCAAACAATGGATCTGCCAGACCCTCAATTTCCGGCTACCCGCACTTCCCGATTTCATGCAGCATTTCCAGCGGGAAGCTGTGTGCCACTTCAAGATTCTGGGTCAGCCCGGAACTATAGGAGCAGCAACATCCGTGCCACCTGGAGAGGCAAGGGGGTCTCAGCATATGGGACTCGCTCTTTTGCCCTCGATAACAAGTGGAAACTTCCCAAGTCACAAAAATGATCAGAATTACGGTATGGCTGTCTGCAGCCACAGACTGGTGTCATCCAACCTGTAGAATCCCCATTCGGGTGGTGAAAGGGTTTTAATGTCATGACTAGGTCTGCATAATAGACCTCCAATGATTAAGCTGTCAGATCTGAATGCACTAGAACCAAAACCCCTTGTTTCCTCCAGCTGAATATTCATGGTCAAAGTCACAGTTGACAGCTCTGGGAGAAAACTGTAGGCCGGTTTAAAAACAACAGCTTCATTACTGGATGGCTTTCTGTTTTTCCTGGAGTTCTAACGACCCTAAAACAATTTTTTCTGGCTTTATCACATTTTTAAGTTATGACAACTTGTCAAGGATGGCATTGAATGTCTGGGACACCCATTTCCCGCTCCAATAGGTCTGTCATTCTGGGATTTTCCTCTAGTACTTTCCTCGCCTGAATGGACAGGTTCCTAGATTTTCCATCTTCCTCCTTCTTGTTTTTTTAAAAATATATTTTATTGATTTTTTTACAGAGATGAAGGGAGAGAGATAGAAAGTCAGAAACATCGATGAGAGAGAGACATTGATCAGCCGCTTCAAGCACGTCCCACAATGGAGATGTGCCTGCAAGCAAGGTCCATGCCCCCAACCGGAATTGAACCTGGGACCTTTCGGTCCACAAGCCGATGCTCTATCCACAGAGCCAAACTGGTTTCGGCTCCTTCTTGTTTTTTTATTGTACTTTCCTCAGAAAGGATGTCTGGAAAGCGAGCATCTGGAGTCCTGGCTTGTCGGTCTGAAAGTGCTGATTCTATGCTTACACCTAAATGTTAGTTCGACTGAGTGTAGAATCCAACAATTCTGAGATGCAAGCATTTCCCCTGACTTTGAAAGACAAGTGTTTTCTGGTATTTGGAGATGTTCATGCAGTTCACTGGCAGTCTCATTAGCATTTCTTTACAGACACTTGTTCCTCTTTTCTAGATCCGTCTAAGAACCTTTTCTTCTTGTCATTTTGAAATTTAACAATAACGTGTCTCAATGAGGACCTGTTTTTGTTCATTATGCTGGGCATGTGGCGGGCCTTCCCCATCATCAGTTCGGAGAAATGATCTTTCTTTTAAAACATTTGATAATGTCTTTCCTCTCGTTTGTACCGTTCTCTTTCTGAAACACCGGCTATTAGTCAGTCATGTGACCTCGTGAGCCTTCAGTGGGCTCTTCCTTTGCTTCCCTCCCCGATTCAGCTCTCTCCTTGATGGCTATCTTATCACCCTAAGCCTCAACTGCCCCTTCCCAAGCAGATGATCTCACTTCCTATTTCACCAGAAAAAAAAAAAAAAAAACAAAAAAAAAAAACCAGAAGCAACTAGAAGAGGTCTTACAAAGCTCCTACCACATCTACACTGTAACTTGTACCTGCATCTTTATTCTCTGCCTTCCGTTCCTTTTGTCCAAGCCTCTAACAAAATAAAACCTTACTTCCATGCGCTAGATCCCAACTTGCCTGCTCAAGATCCTCAAGCCAGGAATTGCCCTTTCTTTCTTCTACATCATTTATTTTTCCCTCTCTCCACGGGATCTTTCCTGTCAGTAAGTAACGGTTCCCCCATCTTTGGGACTGGGATGCAAACAGACTTTGAATTTTATCCTTACCTGTCTGCACCTCCTTCCATCATCTACCCTTCCAGCGTCTCCAAGTTGCAGACCTTCGTCCCCTTCCTCCTAACCACCTCCGCACACTATTGCCTATAGTTAGCATCAGTTGGCAGTGTTTGGTTTTTCTGGAAAATGTACGCAGCCACCGCCACCCACCGGCAGGTTTCCCCGTTCGCTTGCCCCTGGGCCCCCCATTCGCTCTGACCCCAACATGCTTTGCTCTCGCCACCAGCTGACACTCCCCCAGAGGTCACTAAGGATCACCTGGTGCTGAAGCCAAAGGTCGAGTCGTCCTCTCTGACTGGGCCCCTCAGCGGCGCAGACTGAGACATTCATTTCCTCTGCCTTCCGACCTCGGGCTGCGGGGACACGCCCTTTCTAGTCTGCTTTCTACCAACCGGCACTCTTTCTGCTTTCATTGCTCATATCTTTTTGTTTCACTAACCTTTAAACATGCGAGGGCCCCAGGGGCTCCATCCCCTGAACCTATTTTCTCCCCCATCTACGCTCACTCGCTGGATTCTTCTCCGCAATGTCATGGCTTTTACATGGCCCAGATCGGAGCATTCTCTCTGCCCCCCCCTCGCCGATTCAAGCTGCCATTACCTCGCCCCTGGACCATTATAGGGTGACTTCTTCACCACTCTCATTCTGCCCCTTCAGAAGGGTCAAGTCTATAAACCAAAATAACGTCATTAACACGTAAATCAGATCTGTCACAGCCAGAATGAGTCAGAGCAAACTGATAACCCTGTGTAATGCGGTATATTCCAGCTGGAATCCCGGAACTGAGAAAGGTGGGAAGAACTAAGGAAATCTGAATAAAGTATGGACTTCAGTTAATAGCAATGTATTAATATTGGTTCACTAATTATAAACAATATGCCACATTCACATAACATGTTAGTAATAGGGGAAACTTGGTGTGGGGCTTACTCAAACTCTTTTTTTTTTAAATGTATTTTATTGATTTTTTACAGAGGAAGGGAGAGGGATAGGAAGTTAGAAACGTCGATGAGAGAGACATTGATCAGCCGCCTCCTGCACGCCCCCCACTGGGGATGTGCCCGCAAGCAGGATACATGCCCCCGACCAGAATCAAACCTGGGACCCTTCAGTCTGCAGGCTGACGCTCTATCCACTGAGCCACACCGGTTTCAGCTACTCACACTCTGTGTAACTTCCTGTAAACCTGGAACTGCCGGGGAAAGCCAAGTTTATTATTATTAAAAGCTTGGACTGCCATTCTGCATAGTATCCTTCAAAGGTTCCCCGTTCTCCTAATGCCTGGTGTGCCCGGCCGTGTGCTAAAACGGAGGCAACGTAAAGGCGGAGGGGGGCCCTGCTGAAGGGAGTGAGCCTGACCCCGCAGGCCCTGCTGCCGAGTCCGGGGACAGGGCCTGCCTGGCTGAAGGTGCCACTTCCATCGCCTCACACTTTCTCAGACAGCTTAGCCAAAGTGGTAGTTAGTGTCCATTATCCTCAAAGACGATTCTGCGTTTTTTGACAAATTCTCTCATCATATTGTACCTTACAGTCTCTGCTCACTGTTCTTCGTATTTCATACTGAACACAATACTCAACTATCCATCCAGAGAGGCCATAATGCACCTTAACACGGGATGAAAAAACAAGAACAAAACCACCCGTGATGTCGGGCACCGAGTAGAAACTCTGATGGAAACGTTACTTCCTGGACACTTCTCGGCGCGCTAACAGCTAAGGAAAGTAAGAGAATGGAGACCAGTGAAGAGCGCTCACCTCTGGCTAACAGAGCTCACCCCGCCCGTCACCTGGGACAAGTTCACAGACTTGCTGATCGGGGTGAAGTGCACGCACCAAACGAGAAGCTCTCCGCGGTCTGGCCCTCGCCCGTCTCCCGTCTTCCCTTCCTGTTACTAAAGCGACTGCCAGTAGCTTCCCAGCCGCCAAGATGTTTAAAGATGCTCAGACTGGTAAATGCCGTTTCCTCTGCCTAATATGGCAAACTCAAGGCCTCGCTTGAGGACCGCTTCCTCTCTGCTGTCACCCAACTGTGTATTATCATCAGGGTTGTATCATCGTCCTGGTCTCAATACATAATTATCTGTCTCCTACTAGATTAAGCTACTTGAGGGTGGGAGCCGCATCTATTAATCTCAGTATCCTCCGGGCATTCAGTCAGTCAGTGTTTGACAGTTTGATTTCATTGCAAAGACAGAGCTTTGTGGAGAGACAGTCTGCTACAAAAGTACTCTAGTTCTTCAAAAGAAGCGATAAGTGATCTCCCAAATGTAAACGAGGGAAAGTGATTATTAATAATGCATTTTTACACCTGGTTTTCTCTTTACTCATAATAAGCAAATGCTTCAAGAGCGTAAACCTGAAGAATACGGTTTCAACAGATTGCAACCACTTGTGTGTGTGCGCGTGCGCACACAGGCATCCCCCCCCCCACCTTAGAAAGACAATTCTGGACAACAGGGACCGGTTTTGGATGTGTTTGGAACAATTCCTGGTAACTGTAAACCCTTTGCACATCAAAGGACCAGATGGGATTTTAGGAGGTTTTCCAATCCACTTTCCTATTATAAAGCCTCGTAAATGAAGTCACAAATATGGGCAAAGTAATTATCCTATTTTAGAAAGTGTCCACAGAACTATCCTTAAGAGTCGACAAAAATGTACTCTCTGCCCGTGCAATTTAGGTCAAACTCAGCATCCGTTCATTTAGGACAGCAAAACACCACCATTACCACGTGCATCTGCACGGTGAGAAATGAGTGGCATAAAACAAGGTGTGATGGATCCAAAGGATCCTGAGATCCAGCAGCATCCACACTGCCCTCCCCTCGCCTTGCTCAGGGCCTTAGCTTGTCTGATCCTCATACCAACCCCCATAAAATAAGAGTGCAGATGGAGCCCTATAATGACAGTTTCTTTTTCACTTTAGAGTTACAACTTAAAAAGATAGTGTTTTGTGCACCTATTCTAAGGCATTTTTATGTATATGAAGGACAACCCTTTCCAGGAGGGTCTTTTTATTGTACAGAAGAACTAACTAGAGGTTAAGGAGGTTTAGTGCCTTGACTACAAACACAGCTACTAAAAAGTAAGACTACAGTGCGGTTCCATTTGGGTCTGTCTTGTCCTAAAAACTAATCTGCCTCCTGGAAAAGGAGGGAACCTGAAACCAAGACGCCTAGGAGCGGCGGAGATACAAGGAAGCGCTTTTCCTGCGGGCAGCCGAGGACAGAGAAAGAACCAGCACAGTCTGCTCTGCCCGGGGAGGGAGCGAACTGCTAAGAAGAGTGGGCCCCCCAAAATGCCAGCACAAATGCTATCGTTTAGTAGTCGTCGTCAATCCTCACCAGAAGACATCTTTTCCATTGCTTTTCGGAGAGGGAGGGAGGGAGGAGGGGCAGGAAGGAGAGGGAGAGAAACATCGATGTGAATGAAAGAGACATACCAACTGGTTGCCTCTTGCATGCCCGACCACAGGAGCGAACCTGCAACCCAGGCACATGCTCTTGAGGGGGAATTGAACCCGAGACCCTTTGGTGCACAGGGCGGATGCTCCAACCACTGAGCCACACCAGCCAAGGCAAATTCTATCGCTTCATCAACTGCTTGATTTATCAGGAAACACCATCATACTACTTCCTGGGTACATCTAATCTTGTGCTGCTGAACCATGATAATTCTGAGAACTGCCGTTAAGCAACTGTGCGGTGGGATCAGAGAGCACGTACACGACCTAGATGGGGTAGCCCAGTGGTGGGCAAACTCACTCGTCCACAGAGCCAAATAGCAACAGGACGACGACGGAAATTTCTTTGGAGAGCCACATTTTTTCAACTTAAACTTCTTCTAACACTACTTTTTCAACACAGACACACCCAGGGCGTGGTACTTTGTGGAAGAGCCACACTCAAGGGGCCAAAGAGCCGCATGTGGTTTGCGAGCCGCAGTTTGCCAACCACTGGAGTAGTCTATTGCACACCTCGGCTAAGTAGCATACCACCGTCATATATGCGGCCCACCCCTGACCAAAATGTCATCACATCGCATGAGACTGTATTTCAAAATGCCCAAAAATGTGGATAAAGGGAAACAAGGTAAACAGTTTGAGGAACCATCCTAGAAACGATGGGGAAGTCCGGGGGCAGGCACGCAGGACAATGAACTCCTTACCAAATGAGGGGGATCTTCCTGATTTAGGTTTCACCAGCACTGAAAACACTATGATTTCACGGACAAAATATATCATGCTCATAAATGTCTGAGCAACTCTACTCCTATAGATTAAATTAATATTGTAAATTACAATGGGGTAAATATTTTAGGATTCCTGTTGTCCCACCCCTGGCATTTAAAATATATATATATTTTTTATTGATTTCAGCAAGGAAGGGAGAAGGTGAGAGACATAGCAATATCAATGATGAGAGAGAATCATTGATTGGCTGCCTCCTGCATGCCTCCCCACCCCCACTGGGGTCCAAGCCTGCAACCTGGGCATGTGTCTTTGACTGGAATCGAACCCAGGACCCTTCAGTCCAATGCTCTATCCACTGAGCCAAACTGGCTAGGGCCCCCTGGCATTAAAAAACAAACAAACCATTTCAGAGAGGAAGAGAGAGAGATAAAACATTGATCATGCCCCCTACTGGAGGTCGAGCCCACAACCCAGGCATGTGCCCTGAACCTGGGATCTTTAGTCCACAGGCCGATGCTCTATCCACTGAGCTAAACCAGCTAGGGTGCTCTGGCATTTTTTTTTCCAGCCTATTTGCACATATTTAAGCAACCTCAAAGTTCCCTGATGTAGGGGAACTGTATAAACATACACATGATGTCCCAAAAAATGTATACACACTTTGAATTATAAAGTCAGTGTTTATTAATACCCAATTCATTTTCAAAATTTAAAAGAATCTACAGCATAATCTAATGAATGATTTCTTTGATCAATACCTGTTTTCGAACTGATGACCATTCTGGTCCAGGCACTGCTGATAACGTGAAGCAATGGAATCGCAAACATCAAGAATGATTTTGTTCAGTATCTGTGCTCCCTCAATTTGTCGAATGTTGCCCGTTTTGCACCGTAAACTTTACCTTTCATGTATCCCCATAAAAAAAGTCTAGTGGCACTTGAGGATAAATTTTCTTTGTTCAAAGATTTATGTGGCTTCACCCATAATTTCAAATCAGTTAAACCTGAAAAGGAGTAAAAATTAAGTGAGTTATCAGCTGTTAAAGTGTGTGTACATAGTTTTGGGACATTCTATATTTTTGACGCATTACATACATTCTTGGTGTTAGTGTCACATATTTTGCCATAATCCTAAAAGTAGCCACATATATTCCTGAAGCACTTCAGATTGGTGGCCGAGCTTATGGGTTTATGACCCTTAACCTAGTTTGAGAGGTGAGGAAAAAAAAGGAGGTGCAGTAACATCTCAGACAGACACACAGACTGACTACAAGTACTCAAACGAGGTAACCCAGAATTTCCCAGTCTTTTTACAAAAATCATCAACCACCCCCATAAAAGTCTGCTACCATCGGATGTACAATATATCCATTATGTACTGTATGCACAAAAAGAGTAAGATTTTGGGATCCAGCAGTATTTCATGTGCTGATTATTACCAATAAACAATAGATACAGGTATGGAATCATTTTCACTCTATCCCTGCTCTTAGTATTTTAAATTGCTGGATGGAGGACAAGAAAATTCTATGTGTTGTCAAGTTTATCCGCTCCGGTCCCATTAGGTGCATGGGCTTTATCTTGCCTTGAAAAATTCTAACACTGTGTATCTTTTATACTGCATTAAAAATCCAGCCAGCTCGCCTCTGCCCCTGTGGGGTACCTGAGGACAATGGTGTGGGGGCCAGTCTTACAAAGGGCGAGCAGCCCTCCACCCCATTACTAATGCGACAGAAACTGATAAATAAAGCGCTGCAGTGACAAGCTAACGGCCTTCTCACGTGGGGCGGAGAGGAAGGGGAAAGAGGAAGTCTAGAGGATAGACAGAAAGACAAGTTGGAATTGTCTGAGTTCCGTAACCGAGGAAAACAGCGATGAAATCCAGGTGCTCAGCAGTTCGTTCTGCTCCCCAAACTTCAAAGATGTGTGTGTCTGCTCTGGGGAGAAGGGAGATTACTTTCTATCGCACAGATCTCCTGGTGTCTAACCTTAAGAATCACAGGCCCTTTCTCAAAGGCTTTGAACACCTAAATGATCTTCTTTGGTCGATGTATGCCCCAATACGCACCCACTAAGAGCTAACTGCCAGGTCTTCCACTCTGTGACCTCCAAAATCTGCTATGGGGGGGTAGGCTACTACCTTTCCACTCCCAGTAGCTCCTTCTGCGTCTCCGCTTTCTCTCTGGAACGCCTTTTCCAATTCTATGGGGAAATTACGCGGCTTGTGTAGAGGCGAGTGATAGATACACTGCTTGATCACTATTTCAGGAATGCAAAAGCACATGAAGGCAAAGTACGTAATATTCGGAAAATGCTTTACGAAGTTTCATTCTTATAAATCACAACTCTGAGTTTTTGTTCAGCTTGTCCCTGGAGCAAGTCAGCTAAGGAACCCCAAGACACAGCTGACCTGGTGCGTGTGCACACCAGAGAGGCAACGTGAGGACTGCTACCAGACAGGCAACCAAGACGGTCCTGGGGAGTCTGACAACGGCCCCTTTGGGGGCCGGGGGCGGCAGGAATGCCTCCACGGCCTCTGCTCACTCTGCTTCCTCTTCAACGGTTCGACGTTCCTGGAGGCTCGCCTGGTATCTTTCTGGGCCTACAGTTTCCCTTCAGAGAAAGCTCACTGCTACATACACTTACTTCCACCACTGTCTATGCTCCACCGCGATATATGCAATCTCTGCGGCCTCCATCCACCCATCCAACTGCCTGATCTCTCTCTCTTTCTGGATGACTGGCAAGCACCTCAATTTAACCATAATCGAATGGAACCCATGAGAGTAAAAACTCCTATTTCCCACAGCACCTTCCTCAGTGAACAGTGCCCGCCGCCAAGTGGCTTCAGCCAGCCTTCTTCCTTACCCCTCAGGTCTAGTTACCTCCACATCCAGGTACACGTCCTCTAGCTGTGGGTCCCAGTCCCAGTCAGGACACATATCTGGGTGGGGTTTCAATCCCTGTACGGGAGGCACCTGACGGATGTCTCTCTCTCTCCTTTCCCCTCTCTCTAAAATGAATAGCATATCCTTGGATGAGGATTAAAAAGAAGAACGAAGCCCAGTACTCAGGCCAGCATCTGCTCCAGGTGCTGCCCCCTCTCCAAGTCGCTCTGCCGTCTCCCCACAAAGACCGCATTCTGACCACAGCCGGTCTACCTGCAGCTCGCCCCTCACCGCCAGTGTCGTTCATTCCTCTGCTCTCTGCCTGGAATTTATTTCTCTCTCCATATTTATTCCCCCAGTCTGATCTCTCTCTTCAAAACCTGGCTGGGGCGGGGTTGGAGGGGTGCAGGCTGGAGGGAGTCAATAAGGGGAAAGGGGGACTTAAGTAATACTTTCAACAATAAAGAATTATTTTTAAAAAAAGATTTGGCTGAAGGACCTATCAGGTGTGAAATCTATCACCACCACTGTTCTTTTTTTTTTTTTAAATCATCACTGTTCTTTCAAGGCTGAACCCTGCACACGCCTCTACTGCTGAACTGAAACTCTGTGGTATGACCATAGGGCGTGCCCTCCTATGTATGTCTTCCAGAGAACAGCTTCTGGATTTAGCAGACTTAGAAACAGCAGACACTCCACACCTGTTCGAGGAATGAGTTAATCGCTCCCTTAATAAAACACCAAAATAATACAGCTTACATTTATTAAGCATTTCAATCCAAGACAAATCAGGCTATTTCATCCTCATAAGTCCAGAAGCTGAGTCGGTATTATTCCATCTTACAGATGAGGAATCTAAGTCCGTTCAAAGGCACACTCAGTTTGTAAATGACTATGTAGGGCTGGAGCTCAGGTCTGACCAATTCCCGAGTCCGTGCTTGCAACCGCCATGGACACTTCTTCGCCACATGTTATTTGCATGTCTTTAACAGACCTCTCCAAAGTGTGGCCTGAACTGCTTTTGACCAATACTTCACAGAATCAATGACCTAGCGAGGCTTCTATTCCGGTTTTACACTTTCTGGAGCTGAGGGGATAGAGTTATATTGGGTTAAGAATGCTACGGACCGCCCTGACCAGTGTGGCTCAGTGGTAGAGTACCGGCCCATGTACCAAAGAGTCAAGGGCACATACCTGGCCAACAGGCTTGTTCCCCAGCCTGCTTGGGGCACAGGTGGGAAGCCATCGATGTATCTCTCTCACAGTTTGGTATCCAACCTAATCTTTCCATCCTACCCAGGGGTACAGGGAGGGAGGAAAGGAGGGGTGGGGCGGGGAGAGGGAGACATTTCTGGCTACCTCTTACACAGACACACACATCGCGACTGGGGATCAAGCCCCAAAACCGAGGCATGTGGCCTGACCTGGAATCCCACTGGCAACCTTTCGGTACACGGGACGATGCCCAGCCAACAGCCACACTGGTCAGTTTTGAGCCTAACAGCCAAGCTTCTGGTGGCAGACGGGAGCAAAAGAGAGTTCAGACTCATCTGTAGGCCTCCCCTGCTCCCGGCCACCTTTATTTTTAGGCCATTTCTTGGCAGTTCTAGCAGCAAACGGTTGCTATCCTGAGCACATGTGAGCCTCCCAAGCTGGCAGGTGTCTGCTTCCAGCCCTAAATCCTACTGCAGCTCGGCCTGCTGCCCGCCCAGATGCTTCCATTTAAACTGCGAAAAAGTCCACGAAGGGGACAGAAGCTAATGGCTCCTCTGACACCAGATCTTCTTCTGTTAGCTGTCTCAAAACAAAAGCCCCAAACCTCTCAATCAGAGGCATTTATATCTTCCCGGGCAGCACCTGATTATCAATGACTTCTATTCTGTTGTAAGCAATGGTACAGAAAATTACAATGGACTTTTACTCAGAACAAATTAGTTCTGTATTTTTATTTTCTAATATATTTTATCGGTCTTTTACAGAGAGGAAGGGAGAGGGATAGAGCTAAAAACATCGATGAGAGAGAGACATCGATCAGCTGCCTCCTGCACGTCCCTCACTGGGGATGTGCCTGCAACCAAGGTACATGCCCTTGACTGGAATCGAACCTGGGACCTACCTTTCAGTCCACAGGCCGATGCTCTATCCACCAAGCCAAACCGGTTTCGGCTAGTTCTGTATTTTTAACAGAAGCCAAATGGTGAAGCTAGTAGGGGACAGCAGGGACAGGCTATTCTGATAAGATGTTGCCTTTACAACCGTGGTATAATGACTGACTGGTTTGAGCGTATGGTACCAACTATCACAAGGCGGAAGGTTCAAGTTGAAGTACAATGGGACCGTGGGGGACAGAAATAATGAGGGGAAAAGCACCATCAGTACAGCTGATCTGTAAATATGAAAGAGAAGACAGCCACTGGGCACAATTCGTACCAGTGGGGACCCAGGAGCTGCTCAGACGCACCCCAAAGATGAAGAGAACCACTGCAGCAATGGCGCTCCCTCAGCAGGCTGCATCCAACCCCAAGTCCTCCTGTCTTACTACGCATGCACGCAACCCGCCGCAGCCGGCTAGGGAAACACAGCTTTCCGTTATCTCTCCTTTCCCCTTTCTTTCACATTTACCCCTAACCACGCCTCATCTTTGCTCTAAAACATCTCTTACTATAATAAGGATGGGCAGCTAAGCACTGCGGAAAATAGGGCGGGGGACATTCTAAAATGCCCCACAGCCGGGGGATGGTTAAATTAGGGGCATTCATAGAACGAGATCCTCCGCAGCTGTTACCAAAGTTATTTACGAAGAGTTTATAATAGCATGGGTGGGGCGCGCACTGAGTGGTCTCCTCCGCCTCTCCTCTGCCTCTGTAGCCAGGAGGCGGGGTGCGACTGACCCCCAACCAAATCCCCCAGCTTAGTCCTTGGTTCCCTGAGCCAAGCAGCCCCAATCTTAGGACTTCCGCTGGAGGCGGGAAGGAAGCACTGGCCTTAGGTTTCCTTAGAACAAAGCCAGCAAGCATGGGGCACGTCCACACAAAATGATGGCGACACTGAGCCCTGATTAAACCACTCTCTGATTTCCATCCGATCTCTGAACTTTTTGGTTACTATAAGCCAATGATACATTCCTTTTATTGTTGAGACCAGGGTGAATAGCCTGTTCTGTCACTTGCAAACAACAATGGCTGAACGCAAGGGGCAAATGTTTTTATTTTCAAAAAGGCAATTTCATATACAGTATGACCTTGACTTCTACGATAAAGTATCCAGATCAATTATCATTAGGGCGTCCTGGGTGGAGGTGGGCAAAGCGGCGTGAGGTGGGAATGGAGGACATCTGTAATGGTGTAAACAATAAAAAATACGAGGAAAGACAAAATACAATCTGTTATTATTTCTGGGTAGTGGGCTGGGCTAGGTGTGGGTGCTGATCAGGAACCGTGATATATAAGGGGCTGCCAGATTCATCACTGTCCTTGAAACTCACGCCACGTACACTCCAACCCTCTGTGAAGTCTGCCATCCGAGATGCCATTTTTTTTCTACTATCCGCGCCTCAGCCAGTTAGAATCAGTACGCTCTCACTTCCTACTATAAGCCCACCCCCTTCCTTCGCTACATCTGAGTCTATCTTACTACAAATCCTCTACACATCAATGTTTCATCAGATATATTTTACAAAGAATCTATTTCCTATAACTGTCTTTTTGACAAATTGTTTCACGGGTATAGAGAGAATTGTTTCAACTCTAAGTTCCTAGTAGACGAATACTGTCTCCTTGGCACACTAAAAAGCCTGCTGACTGACCTGAAAAAAAAAAATCTTAGAAATGTACAGTTGACTTTGGAACTGTGCAGGTCCACTTATGTGGATTTTTTTTTTCAATAAAAACCTGTGCTGTTTTTTCATTTTATATCAATTTATCACTACATATTCATAACCTAAGAGTTCAAAATAGGATAGAGCAAAACTATTTAACTTCAATGACTTTAAGCTGGAACAAGGAGTAGCAGTGTAAAGTTCTAGTAAAATCGAAGATTTACATGACAAGGTCATGAGCCGAAGATGTAAAATTTTAAGAAGGCACAGACAACCATATGTTGGCTTTACTATGTCGAAAGGTTCTGATTAACCTTATGTTGAAAAAAAAAAAAAAAAACTATTCATTCCTTTGCTTCTTTTAAGCTCAAAGACTCCTGAGACAAATCATGCAGGCTGGCGGGAGCTCGGTCGGTTAAAGATTGACGGGCTGACTCTGGCCAACCAGCCTCTTTAAGAATGGCACCAGTCATGACAGAGATGGTGTTTAAAAAACTGACTGACTAGCCCAAACCGGTTTGGCTCAGTGGATAGAGTGTCAGCCTGCGGACTGAAAGGTCCCAAGGTCGATTCCGGTCAAGGGCATATACCTTGATTATGGGCACATCCCCAGTAGGAGATGTGCAGGAGGCAGCTGATCGATGTTTCTCTCTCATCGGTGTTTCTAACTATCCCTCTCCCTTCCTCTCTATAAAAAAAAAAATCAATAAAATATATTTCTTTAAAAAACATTAAAAAAAAACATACCACTACTAGGAAACAACTCAAAACGTAATATACTCCTTGGCTTTAAGGACAGCATTTCTTAATCAACACATGAACCATCATATGACTAAGGAAGAGGCATTGGCCACTCAAAATTAATGAAAGCTTAAAGCTGAAACCTGGGTCAACTCATGGAGCCAATGACTAAAGCCAGGTCCCTGCAGAGATACAAATTCATTATTTTTTAAATATCACATGGACTGTTAACACCGGTCACTGATGCAACAATGTTCAAGCTCCAAGTTCATCACCAATAGGTGCATCCCAAGAGCTCGCTTCCATGGGAAATTTAAGAAGAAAAATGAGTGCCTTGTTGACTGAGACCCACTACTCAGGACCCGGAAGAACGGGAATGTCAGGCTATGGACAGATTTTCAGAGGCTGGCAACGCTGTCTGCTTTGCTTTCCTGGAAGATCCCGCAGATTCTAGCAGTACCTGCGCCACTTGTGCATTTTGACTTCAGTATCTTGTTCGGTTTGGACCTGCTCCAGGATGGCTACCGCTATGTTTGGCACCGCCAGGCATGCTGCCAGTCCTAGCTGTGTTGCTAATAAGAGGTCAGAAAGCACCCCTAGAAATACGGGGACACAGGAAGGATTCAAACAGTTGTTTTTAAACATAGTGTTCTGGCAAAGCTGGAAAAACAAGAAATTCTCCCCCCAATCCACCTCACCATTAGCAGCAATGTAAACTCAAGAGAATCCATCTATAATAATAAAAGCATAATATGCTAATTAGGCTGGACAGCCGAATGACCTTCCGGACGTCCTTCCGGACGAAGCAGGGGCTGCGAGGGCTGAGCCCCTTGCACGAATTTCCTGCGCCGGGCCTCTAGTATACGGTAAGAAAAGACTTCTCCCAATCCAGGCCTCCATGGAGCTGGTCTGTGGCACTTTCTCCTATGAGTTGTGTAAACTACAGGTTAGAACAATCATCAGGGTTACTGTAAACTCTTCCTATTATTTTCCCTTGTTTTTCTTATACAAGGAAAATAAAAAACAAATGTTACTGAAAGAAAGCCATAGTGTTTAGAACCTCCTTCCATAGAGATATTTCTTACCCTATGGACCATTTCTGAAATAAAATGCCACCCATGATTATGGATGGAATAAATGTTCAAAAACAAAACCCAGTGGAAAGTGGGAATGTTTTTTTGGATATTAACTTAAAAAACAAACAAACAAACAAAAACACCGACTGAGTATTCTTTAGATCACATGCACAGTAAAGTCCAGTTATACTTTACAAAGACTCAAACGAAAAGTAGCCAGGAAACCTAACCAAAAGGTAGTAGCATGATGAAACCGGTTTGGCTCAGTGGATAGAGTGTCGGCCTGTGGACTGAAGGGTCCCAGGTTCAATTCCAGTCAAGGGCACATACCTTGGTTGTGGAAACATCCCCAATAGGGGGTGTGAAAGAGGCAGCTGATCAATGTTTCTCTCTCATCAATGTTTCTAACTCTCTCTCTCTCCCTTCCTCTCTGTGAAAAATCAATAAAATATTTTTTTAAAAAAAGAGGTAGTGGCACAAACTAAAGGAATAAAAAACTACAAGGGAAATTCAAGAGTTCCTATTTTTGATCTCTGTCACCTAAATAAATGCAAAAACAGCTGAGGCAACAGGAGAATGAAGGCTGACCTCGGGCAGGGCAGCGGTGGGTAGCAATGACTATGAACCTGACCTATACTGAGCAGGACGAACCTGGTGTGGCTTTCAGCGCTTCCTTCGCTCTGCTGTGCAAATGCCGAGACCGAGGAACCCGCTGATCGGAGAAACAGAAATACGTGGTGGCCAGAGTGCGCACCGGAGCTACGGGCCAGTGCAGAGGCACCTGAAGGAGAAAGACTTCTGGAACCTGGGCCTGTTCTAAGGAATGAGGGAAGACAAAGTTATACCAGACAAAAGGAACAACAGGACTGAGAACAGGTGTGACAAGAGTTCAGGGACCTTCACAACTAAGGAAAACTGAGCCAATTTTGTTTAAACATAGCCACAAGGTGAACTGACCCATCATTTGATACTATTGGCAAAAACGTTCATCGATGCAACACAGGAGGGTTTTCAGGTGAGGATAGCAAATTGTGCCAAATGTTGGTGCCAGTTCGCACGAAGGATCAAGATGACTTCCCAGTAAGGGCAAGACGCTGCCTAAGATTATTTACGCGAAACCGAATTCCGAAAAGACAGTAATTATGGTTTTGCTGAAGCCAAAGAAACGCTGCCTCTGCTCTCTGGACGTGCCTCGGATGCCGCTGTCGGCACATTTCACTCGAGACCACATTGCACGTACCGCCATGACACGAGGGCCAAGTTAGAGGAGGCAGCGCCAGACCCAGCACCGTCCAGCTCAGCCCGCGGGCTGCTCTCCTCCACTCGCTGCTCCTTCCGCTTCCACCGGGCAGCGGGGTCCCGTTCTGCCTCTGCACGAGCTGGGGCAGAAGAGGTGCAGCACCAGGAAGAGGTGGTGGTGGGGAACCCCAGGTCCACAAGGAAAGGGAGCCGTGCAGAAAGGGGAGCAAGCGACACTCTCCCCAATTCTAACCCTAGTTCCTACTCCTTCCTTGCTTTGTCCATGGATCTCAACTCTCAACACCAGAATATGTTTTCTGTGGTCGTCGTCAATCCTGACCCAAGGACATTTTTTCATTGGTTTTTTGAGAGAGTGGAGGGGGGAGGGAGAGGCAGAAAGAGAAACATGGATGTAAGAGAGAGACACACCCCGAGTAGGGCCAGGGATTGAGCCTGCAACCAATGTATGCACCCTTGACTGGACTTGAACCCGGGACCCTTCAGTCCACGGGCTCTATCCACTGAGCCAAACTAAGGCTCATGCTATTTTCAATACACAGAAAGTTCTAGTTAAAAGAAGCCCCCCTTAGGCATGCTATTCACTATTTTGTACATACAAGTATGTAGCAGCAACCTATTTCCAGGAAGTACGTCTTTAGAGGGGGCAGGGGTGTCAGGGATGTGAAGTTTGAGTTGGAAGGCACTCAGCTAAAATGTGAGAGAAGTATCTTGTTCATTTTGAAGCCCTTGCATATGCCATGCTATCATCAATACGGCTCGTGTCTACTTCTGTCAATGCCAAGTACACGGAAAGGCAATTACCCTTCCAAGTTGAAGTGTTCTAGGACGACACCAGCAACTCTTCGGAGCTGATAATATGCTTTGCTAATGTTAGAAACCGAAGCCTCAGCAAGCCAGGCAAATCTGATGGACAAAGCCGTCGTGAGCATTTCTGCGTTATCTCAGAAAACTCTCCGATACTCATGTCTGACTAAGTGTGTTTCAGCCAGGATACCCCGTGTGTACCTGTAGCCCGGCCCTTAAAACAGTGTCTTACTAAATATTGTGTGTATCGTGAACCAAGCCTTCGCATTAATCATAGTATCTTCACCCAGGAAGTATTCAATAATTCGTGGCTATGATTCACCAAGATAGTGGATAAGTAGTCTTAAGAATTCATCAAAATTCTATCTACTATCATGACATACTCAAGGTAAACGTAATAAATCAACCAGACCTAACAGATGGCTACAGAACACTCCACCCAACTCAAGCACAGAGGGGAACACTCCTTAGGACAGGCCATATACTAGGCAATCAAATGAGCCTCAATAAATTTAAAAGGACTGAGGTCACCCAACGTATGTTCTACAAGCAAAGTGGAACTGAAATAGAAATTAATAGAAGGAATTCCGGGAAATCCATAAATATGTAGGAATCAAACACACTCCTAAATAACCGATGGGTCAAAGAAAAACAGCAACAGGGAAAATGAGAAAATACTTCGATGAGATGAATGGAAACAAAACTGCACACCCAGCTTTATGGGATGCAGCTAACGCAGGCTTAGTAGGAAAGTTATAGCTGTAAACACGTACATTAAAAGGAAATTTGTACTATAGCTCATTTCAAATTGAGGTTGCTCTTCTTTTACATATAAAACCCAAACCTAAAAGCAGGTAATACAATAAAAAAACCATAATCTGTTTATGAACCCCCCCCACTTCATACTCCCAAATGGTTATTCCATAGATTGGAAGATGCCCTTTTTACACATTTTAGTCTCTGAAATGCATCTTACAAAAAATCACATTTTATAATTTTTTTAAATATATATTTTATTGATTTTTTTTACAGAGACGAAGGGACAGGGAGAGAGAGCTAGAAACATTGATGAGAGAGAAACATTGATCAGCTGCCTCCTGCACACCCCCAACTGGGGATGTGCCCGCAACCAAGATAGATGCCCTTGACCGGAATCGAATCTGGGACCTTTCAATCCGCAGGCCAACGCTCATCCACTGAGCCAAACCGGTTCCGGCCACGTTTTATAATTTAATGGAAATATTTTATTTTCTAGGTGGCATTGTGATAAACACCCTAATGTCTGCATTGTTTAAAATTGAGAATTTTCTCAGAATCTTAAAGTGGGATTGCCAGGTCTGGTTATGCTCTGGTCTATAGAAGCTGCTGCCCACCCCTGGCCAAGTGCAAAGCAGGACTGCAGGTGCCGAAGGGTCCCGGCTTACTCATCCTGCCAGTCACGAGGGGCACCGCCATGTTGTAGAGCAAGCAGCGCAGCCAGACCGGAGCACAAACCCCAGCTCTGCCACTCACCAGAGGTGTGAACCACAGCAAGTTACTTAACTTCCCAGCCTGTTTCTGCAATCATGAGATGGGACTAATTTAGTGCCCCAATTTAGAAATAATGTGTAACTTCACGGTATACAGTAAATGCTCCAGAAATGGTAGCTATTCAATAATGACTTTAACCACCGTGGCTCACGGAAGCGAAACCTGAAAGACCCCAAAGGAACATCGCATTTCCTTAAACGTTTCTTTCTCCAAACAGGATGACTGGTCTCCAGCCGGCCGCCCGAGAGGAGTCTTGTACAGGGCCTGGAAGTTCGCTCATTCTTAGTACCGACCTGGAAATAACCCGTCCAGATGACAGGGGATAAATGAATATAATGAGAGGCAATCAAATTACTCAAACAGTCCTCATTCTCAAAAGAGCAAATGCAATATTCTGGGTTTAGTCAACAAGACTGAGAAGCATCCTTATCAACAGGCTAAAGCATACTGGTACCAGACTAAAATAGTGAAGAAAAAAAAGGAACAGCCCCAACCTCTTATTTTATAGGTTTGGTCAGTTAAACACCTGAAATGGAGCTGTGTACCACAATCCAGCTGTTGTGGGAACTGGAACCAATGAAATCCTGTTTCTCAGAAGCGTCCTCAATGCACATTCTTTTCTCAGTTACACGGGAGACTTATTCAAATGCCCCCAGCTGACCAGCAGGAATCCCCCCGCTTCCTTTCAGCCTCTCTCAAACCACCCCACCTTCATTCCTATCTCTAACACCTATGCAGGCACTTACCTATCTCACAACCTGGCTACTGCGACCTTCCAGGCCGGGACCCCAGGTTTACCTCTCTGCAGCCCATTGTACACATAGGGCACCTTTCATCGTCCACGAAAGACCTCAGATAAAACTCTTACTGAGTTTTTCCTATCTGACTCCAATTCTACCTTATTCTCTACACTGTCACTCACAATCTATAACATTATTTTAGCATTCCTATCTCAAACCCAAGTACAATTACCACCCTCAAACAACCCCCCCTGCCACCTCCCTTCACCTATCCCAGTGGTAGGCAAACTCATTAGTCAAGAGAGCCAAATATCAACAGTACAACTACTGGAATTTCTCTGGAGAGCCGAAAACCGGCTTCTGCGCATGGGCCACGAAGTTTCAATCGCACTGTATATGCATGCCCGCACATGGTATTTTGTGGAAGAGCCACACTCAAGGGGCCAAAGGGCCGCATGTGGCTCGCGAGCCGCAGTTTGCCGACCACGGACCTAGCCTATCCTATTTATTTCACAGGGTCCAGTTCCAGTGGTATTTCTTCTCCGGAGCTTTCTCTGACTTAGGTCTTGCCCAGCTCTTCCCTTCCTAATTGCTTTGGCAGTTAACAGGTGCCACACAACTTCAGCATCCCATCAGCCACCAGTGCACTCCGAAGTACTGAGTGTGATCTTGCCCAGATCATGTAACCTCTCTGGACTACCACTTCCCCATCTGTGAAGTAGTAAGTCTAAATGGATAAGATTTTAAAAGGACTTCTTCTGTTCAAAAAAGTCCTCTAATTTTACCTACTGCCATATACTGTTTCAGATTCATCTTCATTTCTCGTATCTGAAGAGAAAAAGTACACCGTCTATTTCTTCCCCAACTCTCAAAGCAAGCTATCCCAGGATGTGGCTCTAGGAGCTGCTCAGCATATGTGACAGTGAACAGAGACATCAGTGCTGAGATAGAAGAAGAAACTTCAAAGATCTGAGTCTGAACCCAGTATCTAGTTCTAAAGCAGCTTGTGCAACTGGGAGGGGTAGGCAGTGCCAGACGAGTAGAGGGTCCACTGCTGGCGCTCTTCTTGAGTCGAAGGTCTGCCTTGATGGAAAGCAAAGGAATGAACACAGGTTTGGGCCCAAAACGGTTCTAAGTTCCCATGCAGCGCCGTTTGATGTATGTCCACACAGCCCCTAAACGGCAAATGCAACTTTCAGGTGGGACCTTAGACACTGCGTGTGGCAGGGGCCTGATCAGTGGGCAATTCCCAGTCCCCTCTCAAGCCTGCCCACCCTGGCGGGCAACTGCGGCGCAGCTCAGCCGCTCAAAGCCTGAAGCCTCGGCGGAAGAGCAATCCTCCCATTTCTATGCGCCAGTGCCCTTCTCAGAAACGCCGGCTTTATGAGAGGGGAAGTAACAGAGGCAGACATACCGAAGCAGTCGGGTCTATTTCAGGCCTCCAGTAACAGGTCTTTAGTTCTCTCCTTTCTCAGTACAAGTCAGTGAGTAAGAAGTGGTCCCCTGGAGGCCAGGACTCCCCATTAACCAAAAGGTAACCGTGGGAGAGGCAATCCTTCCAAACCCTAGTCAGAGGCAGAGGGTGAACCCCTATTTCATTACATTCAAATAAAATGCATGAACACCAATGTGCCCAGGCCTCCTTTATCTAGAGAGGGCAAATGCATCCCTATTTTAATCGAGTTAAACTGCTCAATGCTATTCCGGCCACTTCTAAACACGTTGTAAGACCCTAAAGAGTGATCAAATCAAATCAGAGCCGCGCAAACGAGGCCGGTTTCTCCTTGAGTAATCAAATGAAGGAAGCACTGTTGTTTCTACCAACAGCTCTTAACACAAAGCTTCGCCCCTCCTGGCCCTCCTCTTCATTCAGCTGTCACACAGAATTATGAGACAAAGGGCAACTACTGTGTTATCACTTTTTTTTTTGAGTTAAATCACAAGATTACTAACAGCTAGTGGCCACGATTCAAAAGCGATAATGGCATTATGACTTCATATGCCAGTTAGCTACCAAACTGGAAAGAACCAAATATACATATTTTTCTCGCCCCAGAGAAAATGTGAAAGTGGGAGCCATGTGATTCACTCTCTCTCCCATCCTGAATTTTCTGGGGGGATGTTAAACAGCATCTCCTTCTCTAATTACAGGGTGGGGAGAGAAGGGTGTTATACCTTGTTCAAGAGGCTACCAATTTAAGTCGGAGAACTTATAAAATGTTCATGGTCTCGGAAAGACTTCGGTGATAGTAAACAGGGGAAGGTCTTATCTAAAAATTCTTAAAAATCCTCACATCCCTCCTTCAGTTTGACTTGGTTGCTTTCGTGCTAACAATATGAATCACGAGGCTTTCATTCAAGTTCCCATGGTAAGTTTAATAGAGAAATCAGTTTGTATTTTAAAAAACAACAATGCCCGGACAGTGTGGTTCAGTGGTTGAGCATCAACCTATGAACCAGGAGGTCACCGTTCAATTCCCCGTCCAGGCACATGCCCAGGTTGTGGGCTGGATCCCCAGCAGGGGATGTGCAGAAGGCAGCTGATCAGTGATTCTCTCTCATCACTGATGTTTCCATCTCTCTCTTCATTTCTCTTCCTCTCTGAAATCTATAAAAATATATTAAAACAAAAACAACACTTGGCTCCAAAGGGATATGTGAGCAGCCAATCTTATGATATCACCGGCGGATTATCTGCTGAAAGCAGCATCACCTATGAAAACATCAAATTACCTCCTCCGTACACCAATGATACAGGGTAATTTCGAGAGCTCTGATTTCTGGCTCTCTAAGAAAACAGAATCAGAGACATAATGTCATTCTAAAGCCTATAGCTGATGTGTGTGCTTTCTGGCAACTTCGTGCTGACTTGGAGAACACCCTCAGCGAGTTTGGCATGACAATAACTGCTCTGAATACCACACACAGTTTTTCCTCCTTAAAGAGCTCTTCAATATCACCTTTTCTGAAGTCCAACTTACACATTTAACATTAAACTACTAGGCAGTAACTTCAGAGAACTCTATGCCTCTGGCAACGAGAACGAAACAGTAACTCTCCATAGGTCTGCATAACTTAAGAAAAACACACACATACAAAAACCTAGTCATTTTTAAAAGGACCATATTTCTACATGTCCACCTTTTTCCTCTTTGTAAAATGCCCATCATTTCATTCAGGGAGAGTCAACAAACAGTAGCAGTTTCCAGCAATCCGACTAAGGTCCAAAGAGGGAAAAAAGTCAAAACCTGAGACACTAAAGTTCAAGTTTTCCTCACGTAAAGTTGATACTATCCGATAACCCCCACCTTGTAAAAAAGTAAGTTACAGATCCAAAAGGGCACGCTGCGTCCGTCACCCTGGTAAACAACATAATTAACACGTGCCAGGTGGAGACTGGATCCCCCTGTAAATAGTGGGGTTCCAAGTGAGCTGCAAACGGTAAAGCAGCTTGTTTTTTTTTTTTTTCTGAACTGTCAGCAGGCTTCTTTTGTGCAATTAGAGTTTAAATTGGGGTAATTGCTCCTCAAGTTTCTTCTAAGAATATCGAAATCTGACTTGTACAACAGCAAACTGAACCTTATTATTTAGAACTCCATTGGTTTAAAAAAAAAGAAGAAGAAGAAGAAGAAAAACACATTGAGTTCTTTAATGAGTTTTGGCATGTATTTCTAACTACCTCTCTAAACTCGGGGAAATTAATTTCTAACCGACCAGGATCAGATTCCAGAATGTAAACATCTTTCTCACTATGTAAAAGAAGACTAATGGAGTGCTTTTACATAAATACTTCAAGTTCGGGTCTTTCAAAACATCCTCTAATTTTTTAATAAAACTCTCCAAGGTAAATCAACCTACTTCCTCACTACAGCCGTATTGCTTTGACTTCACTTGAAAGGGGACCAACATCAACAAGCAGAAAGAAATACCCGAGGCATTCACACAAAGGCAGTTAAAGACCGTACATCACACACACCACCCTCGTAAGTCATATTTAATATTCCGCTCAGCGTCCATCTCGGCTCTCCAGCTCTCTCTCTTACACACACACACACATGCACACACGCACACACGATGGTAAATGTGCAAAGTGGGCAGTGGGAGGAGGAGCCCGCTTCTTTGTGTGTTACCGGGCAAAAGCGGGGAGGCGCGTCCCAGGAGGGGCCGTCGCAGGCTTCGCCCGGCAGCCGCACTTACCTTGAGGATGTCCCCCCTTTTGAAGCTCAGCTCGTCGTCGGCAGTGGCTTTGAAGTCATATTTGGCGATGGCTTCCATCCTGCGCGCCGCTCAGTGCTCGCAGCCCGGAGCAGGGGGAAGGGGTCTTCCCTGCGGAAGCAGCGGCCGCTGCTGGGACCGCTCCGGCCTCCGGGCCCACAGGCCAGCCTGCAGCGGGAGACGGTGACTGAGAGGTGGCCGGGAGGGGATCGGCCCCGCCCTGCCGCCAGGCCTGCCGCCCCAGCCCCCACGCCCCCCGGTTAGGCTGGCTCAGCCCCGCCGCCCGCCCGCCCTTCCCGCAGGAGCCGCAGCTCCTTCCTCTTTGCAGCCGCAGGCCCGGGCGACTGACAGGCCCGCCGGCCAATGGCGGCGGCAGCTCGCTCTTCCAGAACACACTTCCTCTTCCTCCCCGGGTGTGCGCCGACAGGAGCCGCACCGGCCGCGGCCCCGCTCCGTTCCCGTCCCTCCGCCACCCCTCGCCCTCTCCTCCAGGCACAAAACAAGGCACGGAAAGAGGGCCTCCCCCTGGGGGGTGGGGGGCACCCTGCTTTCCCCGGTGAAAGAGGCCCGTCCCCCTCCTCCTCCCTGCCCGCCTTCCTGCTTTTCCGAAAACGCCGGTCCCGATCCCCCGTCAAAAGCCAGCAATGCAGCCGCGGTCCTGAGCGGCGGCTGACTTTCCCCGGAACTAACGTCGGTCTGCTCCTCGCGGAGCAGGAGAGAGTGGACACACGGCCTCCTCTTTTATTCAGTTTACTACTCGAGCAGAAGAGACCAGAGGAGAAGGTCCGACAGCCTTTTTGCTGCTGAATCGTCCGCTAGTCTTGCCATAAGGCCCCTAGACACCCCCGAAACTTTGGGGTCTCCAATCGCCCTTGAAATAGAGCTCCAAGGTTTAGTATTCCAGAAGCAGCCCCACATCATTCTTAACTAGCCTCAGGAGCAAAGCTGAAGTCCTAATCTACCCGTGAAAAAAAAATCCTTTTTCCAGAATGGCTGTCAGACATTGCGTCTGGGGAGAGAAAGGGCGGGAGGGGGTGCCGGAAGCCAAACAAGTCTCCCAGTTACCTGAGGACAACTGTGCTGGCGGCCAGCGGAGGCCGGGCACCCGGCATTGAGCAGGCAGAGTCTGCAGTAACTCCGGGGTGCACCCGGGGCTGGGGGACTGGGGGCACCGGACAATCGCGGCTGTAGTCGAGTCTCCAGCCCTGAATATGGGGCACAGCCTGGACCTTCGCAGACCTAGAGGCGAATAAAGGCCCGTTCTTCCGTCCCGGCCACTGCGCTCAGACGCTAAAGAGAAGCAGCAAACAACCCGAATAGTGGCGGAATGGGGCCAGACTATTTATAGCGACACTCCTCTCGGATAATTACCACCTAGCAGAGAGCTCATCTGAAGGATACCAGTGATTATTATGCTTTTGTTCTAAAGGTACCAAGTGGGCCATTAATCAAGCCGAGCTGCCAGTGAACCAGTGGGAATATGAAGATTGCAGAAAAAGGAGTGTCACCCAGGGGAAAAGAAATTACCTGGTAATAAAAAGTCCTTCAGTCCAATTCTAAAAGCCAAACATCCTCCTGCAGGTATGCTAATAAACCAAACCAATGTGACCTAGCATATCCTATGTGACAAAGAAAGCAGCCTATCAAATATAAAGAAATACAAAGATCAGTCTCAGAGTACTTATTTTTGCACAGCTTCAAAAACCTCTTATTTAGACCCTCTGTAGTGTGGTTCTTATCAAACTATTCCAAGTATAGAACTGGAAAAGTCCGAGCATTGAAATTTAAGAAAAAGAGCAGTTCCCCAACACTCACAAGTAATCACCCCCAATTTTGTGTTTAGCTTTCTCTGTGTATTCACAATATGTCTAAGTGATATGCTTCTGTTGCTGTTGCCTAGTTTATTCCAGCCATCATCAGCACCTGAAAGATGAGGCCCTAACCATGCCACCCCCTGCTACTATCCTCTCGCCCCATCCCAGTAATATCACATGTTCTGGTTTAAGCCGGACTCTTACAACACGAAACATTGCTCACTGGTGATTTGAATAATGTATTGCAACTTCCTTTCTGGGACGGGCCTTTAGTTTCGCCCAGCATTACTAACTGCTTTTCCTCTTTTCTGACTTCCCAATGTGGGTGCCTCCATTTAACTGCTTGCAAACGCTCCAAGATCTCTGCCACGGGCTCTCAACGTTTTCCACAGACCTGCCCGCTTGTCTGAAAGGGTCTCCTCCAGGTCTGACGGTCAGGACTGTGTGCATCAGTGATGGGAACCGGGGTAATACTTGGGCAGGTCTAACAGAGCAGAGTTTCATTTTTGCAAAATGGAAGTCAGACAGAAACCCAGAGCACTGTCACTGTCCGGGCGCTGTGTGTGACAGGGCAGAAATGTCTGTTATTCCGGATTGCAGACCACTGCAGCGTAACTGACCAGCCGGAGCTATCAAACCCGAGACCATTCTCAACACTTGTTTTGCCAAGTTCAACACTGTTCCTCAACGCATCTCCCACCTAGAGAAAGCCTAACAAGCAAGTGGCAATCATGTTTCCAGCGACCAGGGCTTTGCCAGATAGAACTGGACAGACCTGAGCCCCGAGCCCACCAATACTTCTGGGCCAGAGAGCATCTCAGAGAGAAACCCTGAAGGTGCCAGCTTCCCAGGCCATCCACGGAAAGGGGCACGCAGGCAAAGGGACTCAGAGGGTGTCTCGATCAAGACAGAAAAATCTTTTTACCACATACGCCACGCTGATTATTAAGAGGAAGAAACCGGAGCGGGAACACAATGCATCACCATTCCAGGAGGGTGGGCGTTGCGGTTCGCTTCCCAAGCAAATGGGTTGGGAGTGCACTCAACAGGAAGCCTAATGAGAGTGTGTCTCACCGATCCCAGCACACACCCCCCAGCCCAGCCCTGCATTTTAAAAAGGCCGAGTCCTCAGCTGAACATGGAAACAGCATCGACCTCACAGGCCAGTCTGATTGCTGACAGAGACAGCACCCGTAGAGGCCTTAGCAGAGCCTCTGGCATAAAGCACGGAGGTGTCACCTCGCATCGCCGGTCCCTTTTGAAATATTAGTCCACACGCTTCCAGTCAATCCAGAGCTTCTATCTACACGCAGACCAATAGGCAAATGAACAGTCCCATTAAGCCTAAACTTCAAAATTGCATTGCTTCTCATCACAGTCCTAACACAGTTCAAACATTTACACATATAAAGACTAATCACATCGATAGTCACGTATTCTATCAGGCTTTTAAACATTTACTCTCCGTACCCAGGAAAGTATACACTTAAGCTGAGTAATTGAAAGCCGCTCTTTATCGTTACGCTATGACTGCACTCTGTAGCAACAGTTTGGGTCCCTGGACCAGCTGCATCAAAATCACCCCATTCAGAGACTGAGTCACTGTGGGGTGCCTTCTGGGGTTCTGCAGTGTCGTGGCCTTCGGCCCAGAACCTAGTTTTATGTAAGACTCACTGGTCATTCTTACGCCTGCTACATTTTAAGCATCACCGGGGTACCACTATAATAAGGGTTCCTTCACCAGATTCTAAACTCTGTCTTCCATCTTTAGATGACAAAAATCATGCCCATTCACTTGGCACAACTGGGAAAAAGGCATCTTTGACAAAACCAAGACTCTCCATGGTCATTCGGTAGCGCCAGCAAGTTCGGAATTAAGTAACCGCTACTTCCTCCCAGGAGCGCATGGCGGGTCTCTAGTCTGTGTTATTGCATTTCTCCAACATCTATTCTTCTTCTGCTCTAGGTGATAATTAGAACTGTTGCTGCACTACAGGCAACACGATAACAGAGATGACTGAGAAAAATCTCTAAGTACCACCAACCAGTAGAATTTAAAACCCAATAATCCTTCACATCTGAAGACACTTGCTCAGGAAGTGAACAGACCCAAGCATTTAAATGCTTGCTTTTAGTATCCAAGAAAGCTGATGAAAAGCACTAACTTCTTATTTTAATTTTGGAATTCAGAAAATTTTGAACAAGGGAAGGGGCAGCAAGACAATGTTTTTTCTTTCTCTCAAAAAGAAATCCAACAATAATAATAAAAAAAAGAGGGCTGATTCTAGCAGATGTAGGAAAGATGCCTGATTTTTAAAAGCCTGGTACAGGTCACGTGAAACGAATTTCATACTAGGTATGTCAACTCTAATTGAAAAATAAATTTCTCTTAACCCGGTCAAAAAAATTACTACTGCAATGGGCAAGCTCTAATGCAATGGTTCTCAACCTTCCTAAGGCCACGACCCTTGCATACAGTTCCTCATGGGGTGGTGACCCCCAACCATGAAATGTGGCTACTGTGATGCATCGTGATGTCAATATTTGCATTTTCCGATGGTCTTAGGCGACCCACAGGTTGAGAACTGCTGGTCTAATGGATCAAAGGTCTAAATAAGTTCTATTCCCTTAAATGTTCCACGTTATCTTAATTCTACTGAAATATAGGTCTATGATTGGTTTTCGGTTTTTGTTGTGTTTTTGTTTGTTTTTTTACCTTAACCACCTCCCCAACCCCCCTAATCCCCCCCTAAAAGCCAGTGAGCAGTCACCCAGCCCCTGGATGGACCCCATCTTCCTTCCTAATACAAAAGCGGCACAGGACGAAAAGCATCAGCCGCCCCCAAAACATGACACCCCCCCCAAACGAAGCAAACGACTAAAACACACCCACCCACGAAACAGGCGAGCCGCGCCGCCGACCTGATTACCCCGCGGTGGGGTCAATCCTGGGAGCCTCTCAGCTCCCGGGGCGAGAACCGGGGGGCGCGCACGGCTCCCGGGCAGCCCCTCTGGCGGCCGGAAGGAGCACCGTGGGCGCCGGCAGCCGCGGCTAAAAGCCCGAAAAGAGGCTCTCTTCCCCGGGGAGCAAACGGAATCGCCCCCACGGGGGGAGAACACCAGGAGCAGAAACCCTCGGGGGTGGGAAAAAAAAATGATGCCCGCGAGGAGACGGCGAGAAAGAAAGGGAAGTAGATTAGAAAAAAAAAAAAGTGGGGAGCGGGGGAGGGGGGGGGCCAAAGGCCTGCCAAGCCCCCCCAGTAACCCCTCCGTCAGCGCCAGGGGGGGAGAAGCAGATAGCAAGCGGCGGTTCTCCACCTTCTTTCACCCTCTAAGACAGCTCCTCCTGGGGTGGGGACCCCCCCATCTTAACACCATTTTCGCGGCTACTTCATCGAAGCTGTCATGTTGCCCCTGTTCATGAATTATCATGCAAATATCTGTTTTCCGATTAATGCAAATATCTGCTTTCCGATGGCTCGTAGGCGACCCTGCGAGCCGTTTTCAACCTGTGGGTCGCGACCCGCACGCTGAGAACCGCTGCTGTCGAGCAAAATAATAATAATAATAATAATTTCTTTTCGGGCGACAAGCGGAGGAGGACAAGGGGACCAGGAAGCCGCAGAGACTCGGGCTCGTTTCGCTCGTGTCTTCTCCACTCGGGAGCCCTTCGTCCAGCTCCTCTGCACGCGGGACCTGCACCGCGCGCCCGGAGCCGGCCTGGAGCGGCCCCCCGAAACAGGCTGCACCTCCGGGGGGGGGGGGCCGCGTGGGGAGGGGAGGGAGGGACACAAGTCAAGGCGTCTCGACGGTCTCCGGCGGCAAACGTTCCAACGCGCGCGCGCGCGGTCGGGAGGGGGGGGGGGGGGGCCGGGGGAGGGTTTCCCCCCCCCCCGAAACCCAAACCCCCGGACGCCAGGAAGATGGAGACCCGGAGGCCGAGCCGGTCCACGGGGCATCGCTCGCCGCATGAGAAGCCCCCGCCTCCGGGCCAAGTCACACTGACTCACAGGAGGCGGAGGAGGAGGCGCAGCCCGTGCTCTCGGGCTTCTCGGGCGCAAACCCCCCAGGAAGGAGGCAGGGAAGAGACCGAGGAGCCCCCCCGCCCCCCGCCTTTGGCTCCGAGGTCCGGGGGGGGGGGCGGCGCGCTCCGTCCTGAGCCGAGGGCCCCCGGGGAGGACAGTCCCCAGGAAGGAAGCGCCCCAAAAGAGGAAACGTGGAGTCCCGAGTAGTCCCGGGGACCCCCTCTCCTGCCCCACCCCCCCACCCCGCCCCCAGGCCCGGCGGCCTCGTTCCCTCCGGGCCGACTCCCGCTCTGGAGCGGGGTGGGGAGACGCACCGAGCCAGCGCCGCCGCGGGCGGCCCCCCTCACCGTGGCGCAGCTGCTCCGCTCCGCTCCGCGCCGGGCCCTCCACAGCGGGGTGCGTGGCCGCCGACCGCGCTGCTGCTCCCCGAGGGCAGCGCCTAGCCCGGCCGCTGTCGCCGCCACAAACCGAGTCGCCGCCGCCGCCGTCGTCGCCGCCGCCGCCGCCCGGTCGCTGAAGCAGCACAGCCGCCTCGCTTCCGCTCCTCCCGGAGTCCCGCGAGAACTCCCCCCCCCCCCCCCCCCCCCCCCCCCCCCCGCGAGATTTCCCCCCCCCCCCCGGCGGAAAAGGCCCAGAGCGCATGCGCTCCTCCGCGGCCGGCTGCCGCTGGGAAACCTTCTGGATGCCAGCGCGCCTGCGCGAGCCCGCCCCGCAGCAGGTGGCACCCGCACGGCTCCGCCCCCGAGTCGCCTTAACCCGCTCGGTGCCGGAGCCGGTGAATGGCAGCGCAACCCCGAAAGAGGAAGTCTTCTTGTGCACCGCCGAGTCACTTCCCTTCCCCTTCCACCGAACCAAGGCCATCGGGGGGTTCGGGGAGGGGGGGGGGAGAGACTCTCCTTCTAACGTGAAGCACCCCAAATAGAGGGCCTGGTCTTGAAATATTGGGGAATCTGGTTCCCACTCTGCCGTGTTCGATGAATTCACAGATCCCATTGGTTCATTGATTGAATCCCCCGCCTCCGCTGAGCACGCAGCTAGACGTATAGAAGGTAAGAGGGTCAATGAAGGAGAAGCAGCTCATGATCTCACTCATTTGTGGGTCATGAAGATCATTATAAACTGATGAACAAAAGGATAGACACAGAGGCCGTAAAGCTTCAAACAGACTGTGAAATTACAGCAGGAAGATTAAAGTTAGGGGAGCTAGATAAGAGATCGATCAAAGGACTTGTACGCATGCATATAAGCATCACCAATGAGCATAGACACTGGGGGGTGGGGTTATGCTTGGGAGGGAGGGGGGCAATGGGGAGATATGTATAAAAATTTAATAAAAAATTAAAAAATAATTTAAAAAAGATTAAAAAGAAAAAGGTAAGAGGACCCACAGAAACCCTAGCCCTCCAGGAACTCAGGGGCTTCGGGAGAGGAAGAAAAGTAAACAAATACTGCCAGGAGGATTGCTACAATTATCTGGGGGCATTGCTACAGGGATGGGGGTGCGGGGTCGCTACCCGCTGCCCATCTCAGGAGAGCCCTCCCAGGGGAGGTGCCGGGGCGATGCCCGAGCCGAGTCTTGGAGGACGAGTAGGAGTTCGCAGACAGAGGAGCGGGGGTGGCGCGCCCCAGGCGCAGGGAACAGCCGCACGTACAGAACGTCCGAGGCCGGAGGAGCGGAGGTGCGAGCGCCGCGTTCCGGGCAGGGCCGAGGGGTTGATTCCTGTACCAGGCGGGGTGAGGGCGGGGTGACAGGAGACGGGGCCGGGAGAAGGAACTCCTCTTTCTGTTCCAGAAGCCCTTTCCAGCTACAGGAGAGGACGGGACGCGTCGAATGGTAATGGGCTCTCGCAGGAAGCCAACCCCGGAACGCTGGGGCGAGAAGCAGCAGACACGGCTGGTGGTGGAGAAAACAGAAAACAGCCCATGGACAAAAGGAAGATGCATGTCTTCGCGCTGTGTGTTGGGAGGCAGCTGCATGCACGCAAGGAGCGATTGCAGGGGAAGAGATGGACCTCGCAAAGCCTGCTGTCAGCAGTTTATAATGCGGGGGACAGCCAGACTGCAGGCAAAAGCGGGCCCTCCAGCTGCATCGAGACAGTGGAGGAGGGAGCCACTTAGGAGATGCTCGAATAATCGGGGCGGATTGGCGGTGGACCGCACTGTGGAGAGAAGAGTGGGGGACTCGGAGTGTTTCAGATGGGCTGGAGTTTAGGGTTTAGAGCAGCGGTTCTCAACCTGTGGGTCGCCACCCCTTTGGGGGGTCGCCTAAGACCCTCGGAAAATGCAGATATTGACATCACGATGCATCACAGTAGCAACATGTCATGGTTGGGGGTCACCAGCACATGAGGAACCGTATGCAAGGGTCTTGGCCTGAGGAAGGTGGAGAACCACTGGTTTAGAGGGAGGAGTAATGAGAGACAAGGCCAACATCTACGGCTCAGGTCTCATTGGCAAGGGATGCCCGACCTGTGAGGGTTTTGAGCAGACGTCTGACAGGAGGTTAAAAGAGCAAGAGGCCTGTTTATCACCACTTGGACGTGCTCCAAAGTAACAGTCTTTCTACAGAGTAGATCCACTTCCCCATTTCACAGACTGGGAAACTGAGGCTTAGAGCTTACCCAGGGGAACCCAGATCTAGTAGACCCAAGATTTAAGCGGCTACCTTTCTTGTTCTAAAATCCATATATAGCCGAAACCGGTTTGGCTCAATGGATAGAGCGTCGGCCTACAGACTGAAAGGTCCCAGGTTCGATTCCGGTCAAGGGCATGGACCTTGGTGGCAGGCACATCCCCAGTGGGGGGTGTGCAGGAGGCAGCTGATCGATGTCTCTCTCATTGATGTTTCTCTCTATCCCTCTCCCTTCCTCTCTGTAAAAAATCAATAAAATACATTTTTAAAAAATCCATATATATCCCCCTCCCCCCACCCACACACACACACTATGATACTTTGTTCTAGAATGGTGTCCAGAAAACAAATAAAAATTAAAGGGAAAGACTTAGTTGCCGAGGAGAGAGGAGGGGAAAGTGAGGGAAGAGTTACAATCTTTGTTTTGAGAACAAGAATGGGTTGGTTGGGAGTAAGTAGCTGATGAGGCGGCAGGTCATGGGTGGGTTCCAGGGAGCGGGCAGGTGAGGAGGTGGTGACCTCCTTGTGGGAATGCAGAGTTCATGCTTCCAGCAGACATGCGGGTAGAACTATCCCGTGTGCTGCGGACAAGCTCCGTGCGTGCATGCGTCCCCTCCAAACATGAATGGAGTATCTACTCCACTGACAGTAGGAGCGTGCAGCCTAAAGGGGAAGGCACACCTCTTAAGAATATGTCACTCCTGGTCCTGCCAGCTTTGAGAGCGCACCGTAGGGCATCTGCTGGGTACCAGGATCAGGGAAGAGAGAGGAGAGAGGTTTTTTGTTTTTTTTAATTTATTGATTTTTACAGAGAGGAAGAGAGAGGGATAGAGAGTAAGAAGCATCCATGAGAGAGAGACATCGATCGCTGCCTCCTGCACGCCCCCTATTGGAGTTGTGCCCACAACCAAGGTACATGCCCCTGACCAGAATCAAACCTGGGACCCTTCAGTCCACAGGCCAACAGCGCTCTATCCACTGAGCCAAACCGGTCTTGGCTGGAGGGAGGTTTAAGCTGAGATCCTGGTTAGGCTGAGAAGGAAAGAGTGTTCTAGGAGAGAGAGACTTATCGAGGTAACGTCTCGCTGAGACCGGTTTGGCTCAGTGGATAGAGCGTCGGCCTGCGGACTGAAAGGTCCCGGGTTCGATTCCGGCTGGGGGCACATACCTTGCTTGCGGGCACATCTTCACAGTGGGGGTGTGCAGGAGGCGGCTGATCGATGTCTCTCTCTCATCGATGTTTCTGACTTCCTATCTCTCTTTCTTCCTCTCTGTAAAAAATCAATAAAATATATTTTTTAAAAAAAGAGAGAGAGATAACGTCTCATGTCCTTTGCCAGACGCCTAGGGATCTGGCCCCTGCCTGCCAGCGGTCCCCTGAAGTCTCCAGCCAGCTCCCTCTCCCCCCCAAACGACACCATTGCGGTTTCCTGAAGGGGCCACAGCCTCTTGAGCGTCCCTATCTTTGCGCAGGCAGTTTCCTCTGCTCGATTAGCCTCTGTCCCTTCCTTTCGGCCCCCAAGTCAGTTTTAGGGTTCCTTTCCCCCAATCCCCGCTGTACCTCCAATCTCATCGCAGCATTGTCGGTGCCCCCGCCCTGCCTCCCACCCCGTGTGTGTGTGTGTGTGTGTGTGTGTGTGTGTGTGTGTGCTCGGCAAGCTGCAGGAAAACAGGTCCACGCCCTCTCACCACGGTATTCCCGGCCCAAGCACAGCGCGTGGAGTGAATCCACGGATGGAGGGAGGAGGGGACCAATACATACATAAAAGAGGTTGACAAGAGAGAGGGACGTGGCTGCCTCTCTGTGCAACGTGATATTTGAAGCTAAGGAAGTGGGTGAGATCTCAGAAGAGACTAGATGCTTAACAGAAAAAAGAAAAAAAAAAGGACACACTTCCTTTTAAAATGCAACCCTGATGAAACAGGCTCTCGGTATGTGTCTGTAAAAGTACGTGCCTAGGGGCCAGATTTGGGAGAGGGACATTAAAAAGTAAAAATACGAACTGTGTTGAAATGAAATAAGCGTGGTGATAAATAACCAAAACCCACACAAACCAAGACCACACTTCGCTTGTTACATCGTCTTTGTGACTAAAAACCTCGTTTCCACAGACACAGGTTCAGCAGCTTGAGAGACGCTGCCCAGGGTCATTTTGTGCAGAGAGCAAAGTCTTGCTAGGGACAGTGGGATTTGGAATGTGTAACCTCAGTCACGCACACACATGCAAAGTGAACAGAAATTGGAGCCACAGGCAAGTTGTGAAGGAAAAGGTACCCTGGCGTGAAAACCTGTTGTCACTGTAGCAGAACTTGCTAGTGACAAAGGGCTACGTCTGTCCGTCCGTCCATCCGTCCGTCCGTTACTGTGGAGTGCACAAAATAATCACCACCCAGTCCTTCCCTTCGTTGGGGCTTACGGTTATTTTTAACTAGTGACCCGGTGCATGAAATTCGTGCACCTTAAAAGGGGGTTAATTAGAGGAAATAATTTAATACTATTGCTATTTGCCCTTTCTCTAGAATAGAAGGGTCAGAGAGGAAAGAAAAGTAGTAAAATGTATATGAAAACCTTCCTCCTGCCGAAACCGGTTTGGCTCAGTGGATAGAGCGTCAGCCTGGGGACTGAAAGGTCCCGGGTTCTATTCCGGTCAAGGGCATGTATCTTGGTGGCGGGCACATCCCCAGTAGGGGGCGTGCAGGAGGCAGCTGATCGATGTCTCTCTCTCATGGATGTTTCTAACTCTCTATCCCTTTCCCTTTCTCTCTGTAAGAAATCAATAAAATATATTTAAAAAACAAACAAACACCTTCCTTCTGTCAGAGTCTGGGGCTCACCACGGGACCCAGAGTCAAGTCCTCGCCCACCCACATGCACCTCAAAATCGTGTGAGACCCAGACGCGGCCGCCCCCGCCCCGCATTGGGCTAGATCCAGAACCGGCCAGTGCCACTCTTGTCAAGCCCTGCTAGGCAGGGGGTGTAGCCTCAGGTCCCCTGGTCTGGTGCCAGGATGGGGGGCATGGCCTGAGGTCCCCCAGCACAGACTGGGGTAGGGGGAGTGCCTTGAGGTCCTCCATCAAGCCCCACCAGGTGGGGGACACAGATGAGATTCCCTGTCAAGTCCCACCAGGTGGGGGACACGGTTGAGATCCTCTTTCCAGCCCCATTGGGTAGGGGGGCATGGCCTAAGGTCCCCTATCAAGCCCCGCCAGCTGGGGGGTGCAGTCTGAGGTCCCCAGTGGAGGGCATGGCCTGAAGTCCCTTGTCAAGCCCCACCTGGTGGGGGCATGGCCTAAGGTCCCCCGGCCTGGCGCTGGGGATGGTGGGGGGCAGGGAGCAGCCTGAAGTCCCCTAGCCCAGCACCAGGATGGGAAGCCCATCTTGAGGTCCCCTGTCAAGCCCTACCGGGTGGGGGAGGGTGCAGCATCAGGTCCCTGCTGATTGCTCGTTACCGCTCCTTATGGGAACTTGGCCTCAGCTGCGGGTGCAGCCATCCATGTGCTGATGGAGTGACGGTCAATTAACCTATTCCCTCTCTATTAGCGAGGATGGCTGGCAAAGGGTTTTCCGCTTCGCTGTTGCTGAGTTGTGGTGCTGCCACCTGCTGGTGAGAACTGGGCATTGTCCTGGCACGTACTGAACCTTGAGCGCCCACCAGGAACCAGACGAACTGTTGACCCCCTTCCTCCCTTGGGAGCTGCTCAAGACCATCTCTGGCGCATGCTCTGAGCCCACATTTCTGAGTTCCCCTTTTGCGGGAAGAACCAGATAGCCAGTGACAACCCCAACCTGGTCGTTTGAAATTCCACTCCCACCTGCTCAACTCACCTTGGAAGTTTTCGTCTTGGACTTTCTTTGGCTCGAGTTATGAGCCAAGACGCCATACTGCTCCCAGGCGTGGAGGGCGGCTCTGCTGCTGAGCCTTCCCTTCCTCTACCTCTTTTTTTTTAATTTTTTAAAATATATTTTATTGATTTTTCACAGAGAGGAAGGAAGAGAGAGAGTTAGAAACATCAATGAGAGAGAGACATCGATCAGCCGCCTCCTGCATGCCCCCTACTGGGGATGTGCCCGCAACCAAGGTACATGCCCTTGACCGGAATCGAACCTGGGACCTTTCAGTCCGCAGGCCGACGCTCTATCCACTGAGCCACACGGGTTTCGGCCCTCTACCTCTTGACTCCATCTTCATCTTCATTACCGGATCGGGCCCACACACAGTCCTTCTCTGGGGGCTGCCTACTGACCATCACCCCGGCCCCCCAAGTCATTGTCCACATTGCAGCCAGAGCGGGCTTTCTGAAATACAGATCGAGCCCTAGCTGGTGCGGCTCAGTGGATGAGCGTTGGTCTGTGGATGGAAGGGTTCTGGTTTGATTCCGGTCAAGGGCACATACTGACTCGATTCCCAGTAGGGGGCGTGCAGGAGGCAGCCGAACAATGACTCTCATCACTTTTCTCTCTGTTCTCTTTTCCTTTCCCTCTCTGAAATCAATTTAAAAAAAAAATAGCCCTACCTGGCTTGGCTCAGTGGATAGAGCGTCAGCCTGGGGACTGAAGGGTCCCAGGTTCGATTCTGGCCAAGGGCATATGCCTGGGTTGTGGGCTTGATCCCCAGTGAGGGGCATGCAGGAGGCAGCCAATCAATGAGCCAAACCGGTTACGGCTTTTTTATTTTTTATTTTTATTGTTATTGATTTCAGAGAGGAAAGGAGAGAGAGAGAAACATCAATGATGAGAAAGAAGCATTGATTGGCTGCCTCCTGAATGCCCCCTACTGGAGATAGGCCCACAACCCGGGTATGTATCCTTGACTGGAATTGAACCCGGGACCCTGTGGTCTGCAGGCCAAGGCTCTATCCACTGAGTCAAACCAGCCAGGGCTCGTCCCTCACTTCTTTTTTCTCTTTGGTCATTCCCCAAATCGGTCTTATCAAACATTACTCAACTAATTTCTTATGGAACACCGTGTACAAGATTTAGAACTAGGGACAATGGTGGATAAGCAGAAAATGGAATTTTTTAAAAATATACAGCCGAAACCAGTTTGGCTCAGTGGATAGAGCGTCGGCCTGCGGACTGAAGGGGGCGTGCAGGAGATGGCAGATCGATGTCTCTCTCTCATTGATGTTTCTCACTATCTCTCTCCCTTCCTCTCTGTAAAAAATCAATAAAATATATTTAAAAAAATATTTTTTATTCCTCCCAATGTCAAGTTTGTACATTGCATGTACTGGAGTATTTATTTCATCGATTAAAAGTGTTACATTTCTCAAAAAAAAAATATATATAATATTTTATTGATTTTACAGAAAGGAAGAGAGAAGGATAGAGAATTAGAAACATCCATGAGAGAGAAACAGCGATCAGCTGCCTTCTGCACGCCCTCTACTGGGGATGTGCCTGCCATCAAGGTACATGCCCTTGACCGGAATTGAACCTGGGGCTCTTCAATCTGCAGGCTGACACTCTATCCACTGAGCCAAACCGGTTAGGGCAGAAAATGGAATTTTTAACCAGTCCGTGTCCGTAGAACTCTCTAGACTAACAGTGCTTGTAAAGCCTGACTCCAAACAATGCGATACAACATGACAAGTGCTTGAGGAGCGCTGGCCCTCGGTGCTCATGGACTCCAGGAGAGAGAGTCCGAGAGGAGGAGGCGGTCTCTGCGTTGTCTTGAAGAATAGCTGGCATCCTAAAAGCTAGAATCAAGTAGAGTCCCCTTTGGACCAGACAGAAGTTTTTAAAATGGAGAAAAGGGCCAACAATTCTTCTCTAAGATAGCAGTTCTTACATTTTCATACACAGGAGCGTCACCTGGGGACCTATTTGAAATGCAAGCTCTCTTGCCGAAACCGGTGTGGCTCAGTGGATAGAGCGTCGGCCTGTGGACTGAAAGATCCCAGGTTCGATTCTGGTCAAGGGCATGTAACTTGGTTGTGGGCACACCTCCAGTAGGGGGCGTGCAAGAGGCAGCTGATCGATGTCTCTCTCTCATTGATGTTTCTAACTCTCTATCCCTCTCTTTTCCTCTCTGTGAAAAATCAATAACATATATTTTAAAAAAAGAAAAGAAAAGAAATGCAAGCTCTCTTGCCAAAACCGGTTTGGCTCAGTGGATAGAGGGTCGGCCTGTGGACTGAAGGGTCCCGGGTTCGATTCTGGTCAAGGGCATGTATCTTGGTTGCAGGCACATCTCCAGTGGGGGTCGTGCAGGAGGCGGCTGATCGACGTCTCTCTCTCTCTCATCGATGTTTCTAACTCTCTATCCCTCTCCCTTCTGCTGTGTAAAAAGAAATCAACAAAAGTTAGGTGAGGTAGATAAGAGATCAATCAAAGGACTTGTATCTATGCATATAATCATAACCAATGAACATAGACACTGGGGGGTTGGGGTATGCCTGGGAGGGAGGGGGGCAATGGGGAGATATGTATAAAAAATTAATAAAAAAATAAATTTAAAAAATTAAAAAAAATAAAATAACCTGGGGGAGGGAAATCAACAATATATATTTAAAAATAATAATAATAAATAAAATGCAAGCTCTCATATCCCAGCGATGTTCTGGGAAGGACCTGACATATGCATTTACAGTAAGTGGTGCAAACAAAAAATAAAATAAAGTAAGCGGCGGCAGGTAATGCTTAGGCTGGTCAGCTTTGGAACAGACTTGGAGCGGCGACGCTTATTGGATAATTGCGTCATGGGGATTCTGGGGTTTTCCCAATGCGTCCCGGTTACAGGGACCAGACTGGGATTTGCTCGGGGCAGGACAGAAGTTGGGGTCTCCGTCCCCAGGGCTCCCCACCCTGGGATCTTACGCGTCCTGCCCGTTGGTGTGGTCAGGGTCTGGGTCAGGGTCTGGGTGGTGGCGCCTCTCAGCACCGCAGTGTAAATAAGTAAAAAGAAAAGCCCAGATCAGCAAAGGGACTCTGGCCCCGACAGCGCTTCTGCAGCCATGCCAAGGTCAAGTTCAGAGGAGGCTGGCCCCGCTCTCTCCCTTCAGCTTCGGTTTCCAAAGCTCTCTGTCATTCGAGCACATTCTGTGCATTAAGGAGACGCAGTCAATTCCACTTTGGCTCCGAGCTCAAATGCCAGGGACATATCCAAAGGGTGGAAATTTCCCCGCTGCACCTACGCCCACGAGAAAGAAGCATTAGCCGTTTTCATAAAAGGACGTTTCTCCCATATTGGTTTTATGATACTCAAAAAGGAAAACATTTCTACCTCTGAGACTCTCCCTTAACAGTTCCCTTTTAAAAAATTCATTTGGAGCCTTTGATGTCCTTTTGCTTTTGAAAAATTTTTTTTTTTTTTTTGCAAATTACCTTTTACTTAGAATTCTCTGCATCTCTTCTCCCGTGAAAGATGAAAACACGAAGATTCAGGCCAGCTGGCAGGCACTGAGCACTAATTTGGGACCAGAAGGAGTCTGGGAGCATATTATCCCATTTGGTCCCCCAATAACCATCCATGGCAGACATTATGACGAAACCCCTTTTATGGAGAGGGCAACCGTTTCCATTAGGAGGGACAGTCAGCTATGTCCAGTGTCACTAAAGAGGATGGACACGTCCAACCAGCGTGGCTCAGTGGTTGACCTATGAGCCAGGAGGTCGAGGTTTGATTCCCATCAGGGCACATGCCCAGGTTGTGGGCTCTTCCCCAGGGTGGGACCCCCAGGAGGTGGCTGATCAGTGATTCTCTCTCATCATTGATGTTTCTCTCTCCCTCTCCCTTCTTCTCTTAAAAAAAATCAATAAAAATATTTTTAAAGAAAAGAGGATGGACAACATGAGGACAGAATCAATCACTGACCCTGGACGAAAACAGTCCCAGTAGCATGGCGGGGGGAGAGGGATGAGAGGAGATGGAAGAAAGAATCGGAGGTAAGAGAGAAGTAAGAGAGAAGGGAAGTGAGGAAGGGCAGGCAGCTCTTTTTTTTTTTAATATATTTTATTTATTTTTCACAGAGAGGAAGGAAGAGGGATAGAGAGTAGGAAACATCGATGAGAGAGAGACATCGATCAGCCGCCTCCTGCACGCCCCCCACTGGGGATGTGCCCACAACCAAGATACATGCCCTTGACCGGAATCAAACCTGGGACCTTTCAGTCCGCAGGGCGACGCTCTATCCACTGAGCCACACTGGTTTCGGCCACAGACAGCTCTTGGTGCTGAGTTTTGCTCTGACGCAGAGCAGAGCAGAGGGAAGAGAGAGCTTGGAGGGCCGGGGAGGGAGTGTAAACACGGGGCCTCCCAGGGCCGGCTGTGAAGGCCGAAAGGAACTATCTGGCAGAGAGGAAACTTTAGGGCACAGGAGAGAGGGAACTGGGGGCAAAGTTCTTGCCGTTCACCCATTTTCACGGGCCAGCAGCCACCTATGTGGACATGGATGCGGGCCATCAGGAGGCGGGGGCGGGGGAAGATGCAGTCTTTCTCTATTCCTGGCTTCCGTTCTCTCAGTAAAGGGGGTGGCGGTGGGGTTTGCTCAGCACCCAAGGGGGTTTGTTTTGATTCCAAAGTATGAGAGTGAACTTTTAAACTTTGGGGGTCATATCACCTTACGAAACATTGCAGCCAGGCCGGTTTGGCTCAGCAGATAGAGAGTCGGCCTGCAGACTGAGGGGTCCCAGGTTCGATTCTGGTCAAGGGCATGTATCTGGTTGCTGGCACATCCCCAGTAGGGGGCGTGCAGGAGACGGCTGATCGATGTCTTTTTCTCATCGATGTTTCTAACTCTCTATCCCTTTCCCTTCCTCTCTGTAAAAAAATCAATAAAATATATTTAAAAAAAAAGAAACATTTGCAGACGGTACTAGGGTCCCACTCAGATTGGTGACTGTGACTTTAAGAGAGTCTCCTCATTTTGTTTGTGTTTGTTTTTAGAGGGAGGGAGAGGGAGAGAGAGCTAGAAACTTCAACGATTGAGAGAGAATACCGATTGGCTGCCTCCTGCAGGCTCTACACTGGGGATGGAGCCCATAACCTGGGCCTGGAGAGGGATGGTGGTGATGGTAGCACAACAAAGGGAATGTCCTTAGTGCCCCAAATGGCACGCTCGAAATGGTTAGAATGGTGAATATGGATATGCCACCATGAATATAATATTTTTTAAAAAATATTGACTATTGCCGAGGCCGGTTTGGCTCAGTGGATGGAACGTCGGCCTGTGGACTGAAGGGTCCCGGGTTCGATTCCGGTCAGGGGCATGTGCCGTGGTTGCGGGCACATCCCCAGTACGGGTTGTGCAGGAGGCGGCTGATCGATGTCTCTCTCTCATCCATGTTTCTAACTCTCTATCCCTCTCCCTTCCTCTCTGTAGAAAATCAATAAAATATATTTTTTAAAAAATTAAAAAAAAATTGACTATTAACAAATATCGACACCTGACCTAACCACAGATCTATTAGAACCTCTGGTAGTGGGGCCTACACATGAGTATTTTTTTTTAAAAATACCTTTTATTGATTTTTCACAAGAGAGGAAGAGAGAGGGTCAGAGAATTACAACATCGATCAGCTGCCTCCTGCATACCTCCCACTAGGGATGTGCCTGTAACCAAGGTACATGTCCCCGACCAGAATCGAACCTGGGACCTTCAGTCCGCTGGCCGACGCTCTATCCACTGAGCCAAACCAGTTTCGGCTGAAGCCATATCTTTTTAGCTGTACCCCCTCCCTAACCACCCAGCGATCCCAAAGCGGTTTGTAAATCACCATTATTTTTCTCCTGGAGTCTGAAGGCCCCTCTAGACAGGGAGCACCCCAGGGCCGTCCCACAGCCATGCAGGAGGGACCCTGGTAGACCCAGGTCTCGTCCCAGCTCAGGACGGTCTCTGCCAAGGCCGGGAGGTCGGGCACATCCCAACCCAGCCTGTGGTTTCATGTTTCACCTGGACGCCTACGCCCTGGGTTTCATTACCAAGTGCAGTAACTGCAGCTTGCTCGCGTTGTCCACCCTACCTGTCGGCGTCCACCGCAGGGCCAGACATTAGCGAGGGAGAGGATCCAGAGGCTTCTGTTGGGCCAAAACCGGTTTGGCTCAGTGGATAGAGTGTCGGCCTGCGGACTGAAAGGTCTCAGGTTCGATCCCGGTCAAGGGCATGTACCTTGGTGGCGGGCACATCTCCAGTGTGGGGCGTGCAGGAGGCGGCTGATCAATATCTCTCTCTCATCGATGTTTCTAGCTCTCTGTCCCTCTCCCTTCCTCTCTGTAAAAAATCAATAAAATATATTTTAAAAAAATAATAAGAGGCTTTTGTTGGAACAAGAAACCCATTTCTCGGGCCATTCCTACACAGCAGCGGTTCTCAACCTGTGGGTCGCGACCCTTTTGGGGGTCGAGCGACCCTTTCACAGGGGTCGCCTAAGACCATCGGAAAACACCTATTTCCCATGGTCTTAGGAACCAACACACCGCTCCTCGGTGTAGCAAAGTGTAGCCATGTAGTTTACTGTTGTCATATGAAGACTGTTACCCATGCTACACCACGATTCAAGACAAAATGTCATTTATTTGTCATTAGAAATAAATATTTCACAATATATAATTACATATTGTTTTTGTGATTAATCCCTATGCTTTAATGATGTTCCATTTGTAACAACGAAAATACATCCTGCCTATCAGATATTTACATGACAGTTCATCACAGTAGCACAATGACAGTGATGAAGTAGCAGCAGAAATAATTTTATGGTTGGGGGTCACCACCCCATGAGGAGCTGTCTTAAAGGGTCGCGGCCTTAGGAAGGTTGAGAACCACTGCTACACAGGCTGGAAAACGGGGCAATTCCCTGGGGTGGCCGGTAGAGGTCACTCTAGACGGGCCAGCTCTTGCCGGGGAGGTTGGAGAACTAACTGGAAAGGAATGCTGGGCTTTTGGCTCCAAAAAAAAAAAAAGAAAAATTCGACCTGGCTGCCTGGCCTCGCCTTGATGCCAGGAATCGTTGGTTGCTAGTCCCCAGCCACAGAGCGTGGAGGAAATATCCAGTTGCATCTCATCCCGTGAAACCCCACTTCCCTGGAACTTAGACAGACATCAGGACTGAACACAATCCGGCAGCCCACCCCCTCACGCTCTCCCTAACCCCGGAACCCTTCACCACAAGTTTCCATCCTTTGCGGTTCCCAGAGAACAGCAGTAATATTTTCCGATTTATTTCATCAGCTCTTTGGGTTTATGGCCCAAGGGCGTCGGGTCGTGGACTGCACGCTCTCCTCGCGTCGCAAACGTCTTCCAGGTGGAGATAGTTCGGCTGCGAGGTAGTTGGGGTCCTCCCCGCTGGCAGAGATCCTGGGTGTCTGAACCTCCTGTCTCGGGAGCCTCGGGGAAATAAGAAAGCGTGCAGTGTGTCTGAGTCGGGGCCTGGTCCTCGGCTCTGAGACATGTCCGCTGTCGTTATTATTATTATTACTGTGATTAGGCTGTCTGGGTGATGATACTCAGGAAATTGTCAGCCCGGATCCACAGGAACAAGACTGGCTGCAGGGATGCCATTCGACCCGAGGCCCCTCCCCAGCTGGCCGGACAGCCCCTCCCAGAGCGGCTGGGCTGCAGGAGGAGGTGAGGTAGCGTGGCATCGTGGAACCCTATAATTTTGGTGCTAATAGACGCCAGTCACGGGCTTCGTTTTATGTGACCACACAGCTGAGACTGTTCGTTGGCAGCTAGAACGGGGGCGATGGTCTTACTCCTTTAACCCTTCCTATTATCCGCGATACAATTCGGGAGAACTAGCTGGTACTGGGCACGGGCCGTGTCTCAGGGCCCCGGGCTGGATACTTGGGCCCAATTCGGCGCATCTAACCCAGCTTCGGAGTCCCTGACCCTGAGGTAGAAGGTGTTGCGAGGAATACCTGATAATGTGCCTTTTCTGCTCCCTTTAGTCTCTCTCTCTATTTTTAATATATTTTATTGATTTCTTGCAGAGATAGGGATAGAGAGCTAGAAACATCAATGAGAGAGAGACATCGGTCAGCTGCCTCTTGCACGCCCCCCACTGGGGATGTGCCCGCAAGCAAGGTACATGCCCCTGACCGGAGTCGAACCTGGGACCTTCCAGTCCGCAGACTGACGCTCTATCCACTGAGCCACACCGCTCCCGGCTCCCTTTAACCTCAGGGGAGAACAGTTTTAGGATTGCTTATCCATCAGGTCTAACGTGTTCTACTTTCCCCGGTCCTTCCGTGTATTCTTGTTTCTTGTTTCTGTCTAGCTGAGTGTTTTAGGAGACGTCACCCAGTTTCAAAACTGGGGGGAAGCCCTAACTGGTGTGGCTCAGTGGATAGAGTGTTGGCCTGAGGATTGAAAGTTCCAGGTTCGATTCCGGTCAAGGGCATGTACCTTGCTTGCAGGCACGTCCCCAGTGGGGTTTGTGCCAGAGGCAGCTGATTGATGTTTCTCTCTCTTCCTCTCCCTTCCTCTCTGTGAAAAATCAATAAGATATATTAAACAAGCCAAGACCGGTTTGGCTCAGTGGATAGAGCGTCGGCTTGCGGACTGAAAGGTCCAGGGTTCGATTCCGGTTGGGGGCATGTACTTTGCTTGCGGGCACATCTCCACAGTGGGGCGTGCAGAAGGCGGCTGATCAACGTCTCTCATCGATGTTTCTGACTTTCTATCTCTCTCCCTTCCTCTCTGTAAAAAATCAATAAAATATATATTTTAAAAAAAAGATATATTAAACAAAACAAAACTGGGGGAGGTTTACTAATGCTTGTCTTCGTTCTCCTGCTCCGAGCTCCAAAGCAAGCAGGTGGCTTCGAAGCCAGCCGGCCGCCTTTCGGGGGCAGGAACCAGCTTTGGCTCTGTGCCTCCCTGTCCCCAATTGCCGCGAGCATCTGGGCTTTGGGAAGAGTCAGTTTCTAAAGCATCGCCTGGAGCGGAGATCGCCGTAAACAACAGAACTGCCTAGAGGCCAGGGAGGCACCGTTACTCACTCAGCTGGCATGGGGGGTGGGAGGGGGGCCTGGCTCCCTCTCTGACGCTCTGCGCAGGGCAGGTCCTTGGCCAGCCCGGCCAGCTTAGGAGGGACACACACCTGAGTGACAGGCCTAACTGAGGGGCCGGAAGTGGGATGCAGGTGGGAGATGAAAGAACTCGGAGGCCTTTCCTTTCGTATTAAAGGGACCCAGGCCCACGAGTGTCATCAAGCCCGTGGCAGACGCTGACCCCTATGTTCCCGAATTGCGGGCTCCCAGACGAACCCCAGCTGCTGAGAGTGGAAACTTGGGGACGCAGAACTGAGGACTGGAATATGTTTCCCAGGCGGGGCGATTACGGGCGCGTTTGTCTGACAGAAGACTGGAGGCCAGGGAGCTGGCTCAGCTCTCTATATACCCTCCGTCACCCTCTTTTTCTTAATTTTTTAATAATTTTATTGATTTTTTACAGAGAGGAAGGGAGAGGGATAGAGAGCTAGAAACATCGATGAGAGAGAAACATCCATCAGCCGCCTCCTGCACATCCCCTACTGGGGATGTGCCCGCAACCAAGGTACCTGCCCTTGACCAGAATCGAACCTGGGACCTTTCAGTCCGCAGGCCAACGCTCTATCCACTGAGCCACACCGGTTTCGGCTCGGTCACCCTCTTCATGGGACAGCAGCAGAGCGCCCGGTTTAGCCAGTATAAACAGGTGCGCCCTCGGACTGGGTTTAAATGTGCCGAGGCGGCCCGGATAAATATAAGATCATGTGCGTTTGACAGGACAGAAACGGGACCCCGGCGGGCGGGCGGGCGGGCGGCCAGGGGCGGAATGCAGGCAGGAGCCGAGGCGCATCTACAGGCCCCGGGCCCGTCCCTCTCCCCCGTCCCCGGGACCCCGCGGCAGCTGAGGGCGAAGCTATGTGGCTCAGTCCCCGGGAATGCGGGCAATGCGGGCTGGGCCAGGCGGAATGTGGGGAATGAGTCCCCGGTCCAGGGTTCAGATCGCAGGGGGTGGCCGCGCCCCGCCCTGACCTCCTCCCCTGAAGACCAGGCCTCTGAGCGGCCCTGCCTCGGAATAGATGGCTTTTCTGAGCGCCGGCGTCTTATTATAGCCGGGGTGACGGCACCCAGTCTGGCTCGGGCAGTGGGGCGCTAAAGACACTAGTAAAACACCCCCTGAACTTGGGGCCCCACCAGACCACACGTGCAGTTGTCTTTATTGTCCAATTGCTGGGTAGCCAGCCGCCCCATCGCGGTGTCCTTCAAGACTGACTTCCCTCAGGCCCGGCTGGGCTCAGTGGTTTAGGTGGATCCATGAACCAGGAGGTCACGGTTCGATTTCCTGGGTTGCGGGCTGGATCCCCAGTGAGGGGCCTGCAGGAGGCAGCGGATCCATAATTCTCTCTCATCGTGGATGTTTCTCTCTCTCCCTCTCCCTTCCTCGCTGAAATCAACAAAATATATTTTTAAAAACCCCACAAAACGAATCTCCCTCATAAGTAGTTTTCTTTCTTTCTTTTTTAAATATATTTTATTGATTTTTTACAGAGAGGAAGGGAGAGGGGGAGAGAGTTAGAAACATCCATCAGCTGCCTCCTGCACACCTCCAACTGGGGATGTGCCCGCCACCAAGGTCCATGCCCTTGACCGGAATTGAACCTGGAACCTTTCCGTCCACAGGCCGACGCTCTATCCACTGAGCCAAACTGGTCTTGGCCATAAGTAGTTTTCAATGATGATACCTTCTCAGAGGAGCTCAGGAAACTCATATGTTAGTTGCCTCTGGGAAAGGGAACGAGGAGGTAGCGACCGGGGTGGAGGGAGCCTGATTTTCACCATACACCTCTTTGTTCCTTTTAAATGGCTTATGCAGCCCCGACCGGTGTGGCTCAGTGGATAGAGTGCCGGCCTGCAGACTGAAGGGTCCCAGGTTCAATTCTAGTCAAGGGCATGTGCCTTGGTTTCTGGCATAACCCCAGTAGGGGGTGTGTAGAAGGCAGCTGATCAATGTCTCTCTCTCATTGATATTTTTAACTCTCTATCCCTTCCTCTCTGTAAAACATCAATAAAATATATTTAAAAAATAGTTTATGCACGTATATTACCTATTCCAAGGTAAATCTGATCATTTTTTAAGCATGAGGTTTACAAAACTGTGTGGAATTGAACTTAGTTCCTTTCCTTCCAAATCATCCCCCGCCCCCATCTTTATTCAGTTCTCCGTTGCCTTAATGATCACGATGACCGCGTGTCCCTCTTACTGACCACTTCCGGTGTGGGCATCAGCCACTGGGCCCAGCAGCTTCTGTTCAGTATCCCAGCCAACGAGCCAATGAGAAGCTTCTTCTGGTACCCACCGGGAAACTGAGGCACAGAGAGAGGTCCCAGGTCCGGTAAGCGTCAGGTCTGGAATTGAAACGTGGCTTTATCTGCCCAGGCCCCTCTCATAACCCCCACGGCCTCCCCCTCAGCAGCTGCAAGAACATTGAAGTGTTAACTGCTTCCGAGGAACTCTCTCACCCGTTCCTTTGTCGGCCAAACCCTTAAGCCCTGAACAGGCAGGAAAGTGATGGGACACAATCGCACGTTTTTTTTTTGCCTGATAGCAAAGCTGGGTGTTCAGTACCCGCCCCCCACTTCATGCTGGGGGAGGGCAGAGGAAGGGGGGCACAGATTACTCTGCAGAATGACTGACTAGCCGGCTCATCCAAGTGTGAGGCCTCTAGTTGCCCCCAATCAACCCCCTCCCCCCCAGCAAGGACCCGCTCAGTGAGAGGCATCTTAGGCGGCATTCAAATGGAAAAGGCTTTGAGATGGCACCGGTAAGTGCCCCGGCCCCCGTTCTGGCTTAAGGGGGGAGCTGGGAGGCCCCACGGAGGGACAGCCCCCCCGGCATTGCTGGCTGTTCCTATGGACACGAGAAGAAAGGGAGGCCGCGGGAGAAATAACTCAGCAGCCAGCAACCCGAGACCAGGCCGCAGGGCCAGGTGGAATGACAGCTGATCATACACTAGGCGCTCCCACGAGCCCTTGTCACCCAAAGATAGAAAGGGGTTTCATCAACAGCCATCAACTTTTTTTGGGAGGGAGGGAGGAATCAAGGCAGGGATCTGGTAGTTGTCCTTAAATAAAATTGCCTTTTTAAAAAACAGATTTTTATTGATTTCAGAGAAGGAGCAAGAGAGAGAGAGGGAGATAGAAACATCAATGATGACAGAGAATGGTTGATCAGCTGCCTCCTGCACGCCCCCCACTGCGGATCAAGCCCGAAATTCGAACATGGGCCCTGACCGGGAATTGAACCCTGACCTCCTGGTTCATTGGTCAACGCTCAACCCCTGAGTCACCCCAGCCGGGTTTTTTTATTTTTTTAAATATATTTTATTGCTTTCATACAGAGAGGAAGGGAGAGGGATAGAGAGTTAGAAACATCGATGAGAGAGAATCGATAAGCTGCCTCCTGTATATCCCCCACTGGGGATGTGCCCGCAACCAAGGTACATGCCCTTGACCAGAATCGAACCCGGGACCTTTCAGTCCGCAGGCAGACGCTCTATCCACTGAGCCACACCGGTTTTGGCAGGGCTTATTTGTTTTAAATATAAAAGTTGCCTTCCTTCATGTAGTTTATTTACACAGGAGGATTTAGAATATAGTTCATATATTTTGCAGTGCAAAAGCGTCTTCACGTGCATTATCTCCTCTGATGAAGGGTCTTCACAGACCCGATCTCGTTGGTCAATCAAGGGTCCTCGTCTCCTCCAGTCTGGTTTCCAACAACCTCTCTGTCCACCTCCCTGCCTCCCCCCTGCAACAAGCAACCACATCAGGTGACTGCTTGGAACAGCAGGCTCTGGGCGGCAGCAGCCAGCAAGGTTCTAGGCCTGCAGGTTCTGTCCAAGGTCAAGTATTTTTAAAAATATATATATATTTTATTGATTTTTTTACAGAGAGGAAGGGAGAGAGAAGAATAGAGAGTTAGAAACATCAATGAGAGAGAGAGACATCGATCAGCCGCCTCCTGCACGCCCCCCACTGGGGATGTGCCCGCAACCAGGATACATGCCCTTGACCGGAATGGAACCTGGGACCCTTCAGTCCGCAGGCTGACGCTCCACCCACTGAGCCAAACCAGTTTTGGCCAAATATTTTTTAACATATACTTGGTCTTATTTTATTTTATTTATTTTATTGATTTATTTTTATTTTTTTTTACAGAGAGGAAGGGAGAGGGATAGAGAGTTACAAACATCAATGAGAGAGAAACATCGATCAGCTGCCTCCTCCACACCCTCTAATGGGGATGTGCCGGTAACCAAGGTACATGCCCTTGACTGGAATGGAACCTGAGACCTTTCAGTCTGCAGGCATTTGATCTATCCACTGAGCCAAACCAGTTCCCCTGGTCTTATTTTATTTATTTAATATATTTTTATTGATTTCAAAGAGGAAATGAGAGGGGGAGAGAGAAACACCAATGATGAGAGAGAATCATTGATCGTTGCCTCCTGCACGCCCCACGCTGGGAATCAAGCCCACAACCCAGGTATGCGTCCTTGACTGGAATCGAACCTGGCGCCCTTCAGTCCTCAGGCCAGTGCTCTATCCACTGAGCCAAACCAGCTAGGGCGACAAGTACTGGGTTTTCAATCACGAGGGTCACGTTCAGTGCTGGCACTAGAACAAAACCGAAGCGCGATTTCTCCCGCCTTCCGCCCCAGCATTTGCATTCCTGATGCTCTTGAAATTAAGCACCGGTGAGCGAAGCGACCACAGGTGAGCCACGTGGCGGAGAAGCTCAGGGGGCAGGACAGGGGGAGCCCCAGCCATGAGACCTTGTTCTTCTGAGCGCTCACCCATCTCTGCCCGACAGATCCCAACAGGGTGCCGACCTCCAGATCACGAGGGACTGACACGGCCATAATCCCCATCACCTGACCCCGGAATCCGAGTCCCAGTGAATAGTCTAGACTTCCAGGAAAGACCAGGCTAACCGCATGCCCGGGCGGATGGAGGCTTCCCGGGAGAAAGCGCCTCCTCAGAGAGCAGGGTTTTAACACTTTGAAGTTTGGCCCTAGCCGGTTTGGCGCAGCGGATCTGTCTGTGGGCTGAAGGGCCTGGGGTTGGATTCTGGTCAAGGGCACGATTCTGGTCAAGGGCACGATTCTGATCAAGGGCACGTATCCCCAGGAGGGGGTGTGCAGGAGGCAGTTGATCCATGATCCCCTCTCCTCACTGATGTTTCTCTCTGTCTCTTGTTCCTTTCCTTCCACTCACTCTAAAAAATAAAAAAAATAAAATTAAAAAAAGCAATGGGAAAATATCCTTGGGTGAGAATTAACCAAACATAAAGGAATAAACCTTTGAGATTTTTTTTAAATTATATTTTTATTGATTTTTCACTGAGAGAAAGGGAAATGCACAGAAAGCCAGAAACATCGAGAGAGACATCCATCAGCCGCCTCCTGCACGCCCCCCCACTGGGGATGTGCCCGCAACCAATGTACATGCCCTTGACCGGAATCGAACCTGAGACCCCTCAGTCCCCAGGCCGACGCTCTATCCACTGAGCCAAACCGGCTTCGGCCCTTTGAGATTTTTTAATGTTTGTAATCATTTTAGAAACATTGATGTGAGAGAGAAACATCGACCGGCTGCCTCCTGCCCTCACCCCACACCCTATCTACACCCCGACCGGGACAGAAGCCATAACCTGGGTATATGCACCGACCTGGAATTGAAATGGTGACCTTTGCCAAAACCGGTGTGGCTCAGTGGCTAGAGCGTCGGCCTGTGGATTGAAAGGTCCCAGGTTCGATTCCGGTAAAGAGCATGTACCTTGGTTGCGGGCACATCCCCAGTAGGAGGCGTGCAGGAGGTGGCTGATCGATGTCTCCCTCTCATCGATGTTTCTCACTCTCTATCCCTCTTCCTTCCTCTCTGTGAAAAATCAATAAAATATGTTGTTAAATAATAACATTGCTTACTTTAGGGACCGAGTACCATGAAGGTCTCCTGACCTTCAGCCCATTCTCACGGCCCCTGAGGTCACAGGCTGCTTCCGCTCCTGGGACCGGCCTCTCCTCCCCTCCCCGCCAGGAGCTTGTGACAACTTGCAGTGGAGCCCACAGGCCCCCACGCCTCAAAGCGGGGACTCGAAGGGGGGCTGCTTTGGGCCTTGTCTGAGGGCAGCACCCCACCCGAGGCTTCCCGGCGGGCACAGCGATGGCTGGGGCCCAGGTCAGCCCCCAGGCACCTGCCCGCCCTGGGAAAGAGCGAGCTCGCTCGGTGGAGGAGACGCCGGGGGCAGGCAGCCCGCAGGGTGTAAAGGCCACGCACACAGGCTGTCGCCCTGGTTTTGTGCTGATCTTATCAGGGGTGTTGGTAGCTGGCTGCTGAGAGCCAGGTGAACTTTAGAATTCCTTCAGTGTCCTTCCCGGACTGAAGTTCAGATCTGTTTGCTGTCCTGGTCATAAACCCTGGAATCCGCTCCCCACCTTCCCTCTGGGTTTTCACCCCAGGAGGGGGTGTGCAGGAGGCGGCTGATCTATCCCTCTCTCTTCCTCTCTATAAAATATCAATTAAATATATATATATATATATTTTAAATATATTTTATTGATTTTTTACAGAGAGGAAGGGAGAGAGCTAGAAAGTCAGAAACATCGATGAGAGAGAGACATCAATCAGCTGCCTCCTGCACGCCCCACACTGGAGATGCGCCCGCAAGCCAAGTACATGCCCCTGACCGGAATCGAACCTGGGGCCCCTCAGTCCGAAGGCCGACGCTCTATCCACTGAGCTAAACCGGTCCCGGCTGAAATATATTTTTTAAAAAAAGTTCTATAATTGGTTGTGGTGATGGTTGCACAACTCTGTGAATATACTAAAAGCCATTGCATGATACACTTTATTTATTTTTAAATATATTGTATTGATTTTTTACAGAGAGGAAGGGACAGGGAGAGAGAGCTAGAAACATTAATGAGAGAGAAACATCGATCAGCTGCCTCATGCACACCATCTACTGGGGCTGTGCCCCCAACCAAGGTACATGCCTTGCTCGCATTCAAACCTGGAACCCTTCAGTCCGCAGGCTGACGCTCCATCCACTGAGCCAAACTGGTTTCGGCCTTACAGGGTTATTTTGAGGCCGTTTTATGGAAAGCACTTAGAACGGTGCATCGTATGTAGTAAGCCCTACAGAAGGCTTCACTCTCACTGGTGCCATTCTTAGTCACATGTCTCCCCCATGTCCCCTCGCTTGTTTCGAGGACCTCAAAAAGCTGAATCAGAATGATGCTGAGAAAGCAGGGATTCAGCCCTGGCTGGGTACTCAGTGGGTGAGAGCATGGTCGATATGCCAAGGTCTGGGGTTTGGTCCCTGGGCAGGGCATATACAAGAATCAACCAGTGAATGCATGGATAAGCGGAACAACAAATCCACCTTCCCCCCCCTCCCCCTCTCAAATCAGTTAAAAGAGAAAGCAAGGCCGAAACCAGTTTGGCTTAGTGGATAGAGTGGCGGTCTGCGGACTGAGGTGTCCCAGGTTCGATTCCGGTCAAGGGCATGCACCTTGGTTGCAGGCACATCCCCAGTAGGGGGCGTGCAGGAGGTGGCTGATCAATGTTTCTCTCTCATCTGTGTTTCTAGCTCTCTGTCCCTCTCCCTTCCTCTCTGTAAAAAATCAATAAAATATATTAAAAAAATAAAAGAGAAAGCAAGCATGAGTCCAGAGGTGGGTGGGTGCGCACTCGGGTGGGGACCGTCACGAGATCTTGGAAAGCCTCCATTCACTCATTCATCAAAACCTCTGACTCGGTGCCAGGCACTGTTCACAGAGCTGGGAAGACAGCAGTGACCAAAATAGACACGATTTCCTGTTCAAAGGCAGCTTCTGTCCGAGCGGAGGAGACGCTCAGTGAACAAATAAACAAGAGAGCACAGCAGACAGAGATCAGGACTTAGGGGGAAAAAAAAAGGAGCTGGGGTGGTGAGGACAGGGGGTGTTCTGGGGAGGGGTTCAGAGGACACCTCCGAGAGAAGGGGGCATTCTGATGATGAAAACCTCACGGAGAGGGGGGCATCCTGGCTGAGGGAATAGCGAGTGCAAAGGTCCTGAGGCAGGGACACAGAGGCACATTGGAGAAAAGGAAGGAAGGCCAGCGTGGCGGGAACATGAGGCGCAGCAAGGGGCGCAGAGGCAGGAAACAAAGTTGGAACTACGGGTAGGTAAGGGTCAAATTATGGGGGGGTCCTGTAGGCCTCGTGTGACAGCCAGCGCCCTGGGTGTTTCCCAATGATCCCTGCCTCTCCGCCTTAAGTCCCTGAGTGGTCCCCTCCTGCACTGAAGACGGCTGCCTTGGTAACCAATAAGATGTTATAGAAATGGCTGAAACCGGTTTGGCTCGGTGGATAGAGTATCGGTCTGTAGATTGAAAGGTCCCAGGTTCGATTCCGGTTAAGGGCATGTACCTTGGTTGTGAGCACATCCCCAGTGGGGGGGTGCAGGAGGCAGCTGATTGATGTCTCTCTCTCATTGATGTTTCTGACTCTTTATCCTTCTCCCTTTCTCTCTGTGAAAAATCAATAAAATATATTTAAATAAATAAATAAATACACCCAAACAGCTGAAACCGGTTTGCCTCAGTGGATAGAGCGTCAGCCTGTGGACTGAAAGGTCCCAGGTTCCATTCAGGTCAAGGGCATGTACCTTGGTTGCGGGCACATCCTCAGTAGGGGGCATGCAGGAGGCAGCTGATCGATGTCTCTCTCTCATCGATGTTTCTATCTCTCTCCCTTCCTCTCTGTAAAAAATCAATAAAATGGCCGAAACCGGTTTGGTTCAGTGGATAGAGCATTGGCCTGCGGACCAGAAGGTCCCAGGTTCGATTCCGTCATGTCTCTCTCTCATCGGTGTTTCTAACTCTCTATCCCTCTCTCTTCCTCTCTGTACAAAATCAATAAAATATATTTTTTAAAAAATCAATAAAATGTATTTTAAAAAATAATAAAAAATAAGTACACTCAAACATACACACGTGAGGTGGATCGTGGGGTGAGTTTGGATCCTATGCAAACCTATGTAACTCTGCCGCTAATCAAGAAGAGACACGTCCCTCACCCCCTGAGTTTCCCTCACGCCGCCCCTTTGAGGTAAGTGGGCCTCACCGCCCCCATCCCTGCCGGAGAAGTTCCCGGGAATGGTATCACCGCTGTCCCCTCTGAAGCCGACTGCTTCCCGCCAGCCTCCCGCCTGCGGGATGCGTTCGCCCCGGGATGTGTGTCCACGTGTGGACCCGCCACCGGCTGTGGGCCCTGCTCCCGCGGGCACGGGAGCTGTTGCCCCTTTGGGTCTGTTCTTAACAAAGGGAGGTCAGAGGCTGAGCTGGGGGACATCACCAGCAGCCTCAGCATCTTCAGGACACCCCCCCTGCCACCCCCTGCTTCTCCCCGCGCCTACGGCCACCCAGAGACTTGAACTTCGAGGAGGAGAGGCAGCTAGGCGCGCAGTGTGTGCTGGGAAGGTGTGCGCCCTGTTTCAGCCTTGTCCTCAGGATTGACAGCCAAGTCCCCAGGACCCCCTGAGGGGATGGATCCTCCAAGGGCTGCATGAGGATCTGTGAGCGGCTTCTGCAAACAGCACCCCCAGCTGAGAGGAGAGGCTCCTGCCAGCAGAGGGAGAATCCGTCCACAGCTCAGATCATGCCCCAGGCCTCATATGCCCGGGTCCTCCATCATCCCCCCAAATGCTGGCCCGGCCATGGACCCCTCTTTCTCAGCTCCTGCCCCGCCGCTGTCTTCCTGCGAACCTTCCTCCTGTGCTTCTTTGCGAGGAAACTTCCCAGCAGCCTCAGCTTCTTCTTTCCCAGGAAGAGGCCGCATTCCTGCAGCTCATGAGTGGAGGGAACACCTCTCCCAGACCAAGTAGGTGGGGTTGGGGGGAGGGGGGAGCACGCTGCTCCCTGCTTTTGTGCCTACTTTCAGGTCAGCATGCTTCCTTCCTCGTGAAAACACCTTCTTTTGAGACACCTGCCCTCTGGCAATGCTCTGTGACCCCCATATCTAGGCTCTGCTCCAAGCTCCGCCATGACCCTCACAGATAACCCTTAGGGGAGTGTAGCTCATTCTCTCTCTGCCCACCTCCCCCCTTTTAAATTGAGATCTAACTGGCATATAGCATTGTGTGCGTTTGTAAGATTAAGGGGGTACCCACACGTACACACACAACTGATCACTTCATGGCCATTGTTTCCTGCCATCAGACTGCCCAGCAAAGATATGGTAATAGCCCAGCTGGTGTGGTTCAATGGTTGAGCGTCGACCTGTGAACCAGGAGGTCACGGTTCGATTCCCGGCCAGGGCACATGTCCGGGTTTGGGGCTGGATCCCCAGAGTGGGGTGTGCAGGAGGCAGCCGATCCATGATTCTCTCTCATCACTGACGTTTCTCTCTCTCTCTCCCTCTCCTTTCCTCTCTGAAATCAATAAAAATATGTTTTTTAAAAGATATTATAATCATGTACATTGCAATAAAAATAATGTATAAATGTATGAGTTTATGCAAACCACAGCAGTATGACATTTTATTATTTTATCTAACCAAATAGAAGAAAAATGGCACCTGTGTTCATTTTTTTAAAATGTATTTCTTTCTTTTTTTAAAAAATATATTTTATTGATTTTCAACAGAGAGGAAGGGAGAGGGATAGAAAGTTAGAAACATGGATGAGAGACATCGATCAATCGCCTCCTGCACGCCCCCTACTGGGGATGTGCCCGCAACCAAGGTACATGCCCTTGACCGGAATTGAACCTGGGACCTTTCAGTCCGCAGGGCGACACTCTATCCACTGAGCCAAACCGGTTTTGGTCCGTGTTCGTTGTAATTTAATGTTCTTTTCTTACTAGTGAGACAGAAACTTTTCCCACCATAAAAAGCAATTCCGGCCGAAACCGGTTTGGCTCAGTGGATAGAGCGTCAGTCTGCGGACTGAAGGGTCCCAGGTTCAATTCCGGTCAAGGGCATGTACCTTGGTGGCTGGCACATCTCCAATAGGGGGTGTGCAAGAGGCAGCTGATCGATGTCTCTCTCTCATCGATATTTCTAACTCTCTATCCCTCTCCCTTCCTCTCTGTAAAAAAAAATCAATAAAATATATTAAAAAAAAAAAAGCAGTTCCGGACATCGGAGATTCTTCTCGTGCGGACTGTCACACGCTCTGAGCCCGTGGTCCTTGGTTCCAAAGAGCCTGTAACGGCAGCCGATTCTTATCAGCCGTCCCGAGGATGTGGGTCCTGACTCGGAGATTCCTGGCAAGCGCCTCCAACTCCAACTGTGATGTTCCTCTGGGCCGAGGGAGAAGGATTTCAGCCCGGGGACCTCACACCCCCTGCAGCGCCCGCCCCGCCACCTTTACCCAGAGGAGGCGGCGGAAAGGCGGGTGCTGGAGGGGGAGCAGGCGGGGAGCTTGTTGCTGCTGGGATGCGAGTCAGCGTGTCTCTCCTTGTTCAAAAATGCGAAGCAGCCCTGCGGAGTTCCGCACGTTTTCTGACTCACCCCTCCTATCTCCATCTAGATAAAGCGAGGCCTCACAAACACGCACGTCTGCTTTCTGCTTTGCTTCGTCCTTTGCTCTACATCGGCCTTGTCGAGGCACCTGGCGCTGAACAGAGGCGCTTTGTTTGTCAAGACCTGACGCCCTCAGAGATCCTGGCTGCACAAGCCGAGGACCCGCTCCTCTCGCTCTCTGTCCCTGAACTTCAGTCCAATCAATCAATCACGGAGCTGGCCTGGTCTACCTGCCGGAACACACCTATGTCTGCTACCGCCTCAGCACAGGGGCGGTGTTGCTCGGATTACTGGCAAGCCTCTTCTCTGGGCTTCTCAAAGCTGTTCTTGCTTCTCTGCCATCCATTCTCTGCTCAGCAGCCAAACCGAGGGTTTTTACAAATGCCAGGCAGATCGGGTCACTCTGAAGCTTAAAACGCTCCAGTTAGCCGAAACCGGTTTGGCTCCGTGGATAGAGCGTCGGCCTGCTCTATCCCTCAGTGGGTAGAGGGGGTCCCAGGTTCGATTCCGGTCAAGGGCACGTGCCTTGGTTGCGGGCGCATCCCCAGTGGGGGGTGTGCATGAGGCAGCTGACTGATGTTTCTAACTCTCTCTCCCTCTCCCTTCCTCTCTGTAAAACATCAATAAAATGTATTAAAACAAAACAAAACACTCCAGTAGTTTGTTGATGCCCGCAAAAGTGTTTTTTACAAAAAAATATTTTTATTGATTTCAGAGAGGGAGAGAGAGAAACATCAATGATGAGAGAGAATCCATTGGTCTGCTGCCTCCTGCACACCCCACTCTGGGGATGGAGCCTGCAACCCAGGCATGTGCCCTGATGGGAGTCGAACCCGTGAACCTCCTGGTTCTTAGATTGCCACTCAACCGCGGAGCCACACCAGCTGGGCAGGCTCTAAACTCTTACCCTGGCGCAGAAGACACTGCATGAGCCGCCCCCCGCCCTGCTTCTCCTGCCGCACGCTGCTTCTTTCCTGCTCCAGTTGTGTGGGAATCCCCTGCACGTCCTCAGCCTCCCGCCCTCCTTCCCCAGGGCCTGGGCCCTCACCGCCCCGCCATCTGCAATGCTTGTCCTCCGTCCCCTGGCAGCCCGCCTGCAGATCTCTGGGAAACATCACTTCTTCAGCAAAGCCTCTCTCAGCCACCCCAGAGGCAGTCACCCGGATGCCAGGAGAGACGCTGGTTTGCAGCGTTTCACACACCGGTGATGTGACTGCTTATTTGAGATCGGGTCTCCTCCCCTGGAATACTGACTCGAGGGCAGGATCCTCTCCGTTTCGTTCGCCATCACATGCCCAGCATCCGGCCCACTGGGTAAATGTGGGCTGACCAATTGGGCGGTAAGCCCACACAGGATGTATGGGGTGATCGGTCAGTTTTGAAGAGGTTCATTCCAGGCTGGTTTCACAACTTTGTCACAGCTTTCTTTTTCTTTTTTTAAATATATTTTATTGATTTTTTACAGAGAGGAAGGGAGAGGGATAGGGAGCTAGAAACATCTATGAGAGAGAAAAATCGATAAGCTGCCTCCTGCACGCCCCCTACTGGGGATGTGCCCGCAACCAAGGTACTGTACACGCTCTTGACCAGAATCGAACCTGGGATCTTTCAGTCCGCAGGCTGACGCTCTATCCACTGAGCCACACCGGTTTTGACAATTCAACAAACATTTACCAGCCACCTACTGTGTGACAGATACTTTTTGTTTCTTTAGATTTTTATTTATTTATTAATTTTTATTTATTAATTTTTATTTATTTATTCAGCTGCATCCAAGGGCATGTACCTTGGTTGCGGGCACATCCCCAGTAGGGTGTGCAGGAGGCAGCTGATCAATGTTTCTCTCTCAGTCTTGCCCAAGGGAACCTCTTGGGCAAAGGAACAGAGTGGGAGGGTCCCAGATGCATTTAGGACACACTTTTCAACTGGTATGCCACAATAATTTTTAAAACATGCACTACCTGACCCGCCGGTGTGGCTCAGTGGTTGAGTGTCTACCTCTGCACTGGGAAGTCATGGTTTGATTCCAGTCAGGGCACATGGATGCAGGCTCAGTCTCCAGTAGGGGGGCGTGCAGGAGGCAGCCGACCAATAATTCTATCATTGATGTTTCTATCTCCCTTTCATCTCCATTCCTATCTGAAATCAATAAAAACATATTTTTAAAAATGTACTATCTGACTATTTATCCAGGGCCTCCTGCACGCCCCCTACTGGGGACAAGGGCACTGACCTTTTTCTCCTTAAACTGTCAAGTCAAAAAATGACAACAGCCAACACCACAATAGCCGTCTGGTGTGAATGCATCAAATTATACCTTTTCTTTTCTTTTCTTTTTTTCTTTTTCAAATCGGCAATAATATATTTTTTGATGTGCCGAAGAATTGTAGTAATTAGTTTATGTGCCATGAGACGAAAAAGACTGAACCCCCCTGGTTTAGGGACTGGTGGGGAATCTGTGTGGCTGCAGGATAGTGCAGCCGGTGTGGGTTAAACCTGGAGCTAAGTCTGAGTTGATTTAGGAGGACCTTAAATGCCAGAGAGATACGGACTTGGCCTATTTGCAAAACAAACTGCAGAGGATTATTGCGAGCAGGAAAGTGACATGATTCTACCAGTGTTTTTTTTTTTTCTTCTTTTTTTTCTACCAGTTTTTTAGGCACCAGCGAAAAGAGTTCAAACATACAAGATGAGGTACTCAAATGGCCTCTTCTGGTCCAGCTGAGAGGAGAGATTTTTAACTCCATAATTAAATTTACTTGGGGCGAAAGGACTCTTATTTCTCAGAGCCACACGATCCTCTTCCAATTTTATAAACAGATTAAAAAAAAAAAACCCACACAAAACAAACAAATCTCCAGCCTTGGCTCTCTGGGAAAACAGAAGTAAATACTGACACAGGCTTGCTCTGTTCTCCCAAGGGAGGTCTCCTAGGGCTACGCGATTTCTCTAATTATCTAAGGGAAAAAAAAAATTAACTCGCTTTTTCGAGGGGAGAGCGGCACTATTACCTGCGATTCGCCAGCTTGCGTTTGGACGCAGCCTTAGTCCTTTAGGGACTCTAAGGCAGCGGTTCTCAACCTGTGGGTCACGACCCCTTTGGGGGATCGAACGACCCTTTCACAGGGGTCGCCTAAGACCATCAGAAAACACCTATTTTTCCCATGGTCTTAGGAACCAACAGACTGCTCCTCGGTGTAGCCAAGTGTAGCCATGTAGTTTACCGTTGTCCTATGAAGACTGTTGCCCATGCTACACCACGATTCAAGACAAAAAATTTCATTTATTTGTCATTAGAAGTAAATATTTCACAATACATAATTACATATTGTTTTTGTGATTCATCCCTATGCTTTAATGATGTTCAATTTGTAACAACGAAAATACATCCTGCCTATCAGATATTTACATGACAGTTCATAACAGTAGCAAGATTAGTTATGAAGTAGCAAGGGAAATCATTTTATGGTTGGGGGTCACCATCCCATGAGGAGCTGTCTTAAAGGGTCCAGGCATGAGGAAGGTTGAGAACCACTGCTCTAAGGTCTCTGAACAGGTGCTCCCAGCAACCAGGAGGAAGGTTAGGAAACTGGGGTCCTCTCCCAAGGGCTTATTTGCAAAAGACAAAAATTAAGGCGGGCGGGGGGGCAGGGAATCATCCCGTAAGCATGCCAATGGAGGCGGACGCTGGGCCTCTCGCCTCCGGTGGGGACCTCTGAACCTGGGTGATTCCCCCCCAAAAGATGCACAGTTGCTGGGGCCTGCTCTCCCGCTGGAGGGCTTCCCGGGGCACTTACTTCCGCCAGGCTCCCAAAGGGGCGGCCCCGGCTTCGGCCTCGCGCGCCGCGCAGCCAATGAGAAGCCACGGATCCCCGCCCATCTCTGAGGCCGACCAATTAGCGCCCAGGACTCTCGCTCGCTCACGGCGTCGCCGCGGTCAGAGAAGGGAGCCAAGCCCCCTTAGAGTTGCCAGTAACAGACATGGCCGCGCCCCTGGGAGGAGGGGACGCCAAGTGGGGGGGGGGGGGGGGGGAGCAGGGAGGGGAGTGGACGGCAGGCGAGGCGAGGAGGACGGACCCCCGGGCCCGGGTAAGTACCAGAAGGCCCGTGGCCCGCAGCCAGGGGAGCCACAGGGGAGGGGAGAGGGGGCGGGGCGTGGGGCTGCGCCTTCCGCGTCCTCTGGGTTCCTGGCTCCGGCGATTAGAGTCTGGGGGTCTGCACCCAGGGAAGGGCCTGGAGCGGGGGGGTCCCTGCGGAACGGGGGTGTCAGGGCACCTGCCTCCAGCTCCTCCTGGCCGTTTCCTCCCCTCGGCTGCCCACGCTGTGCCCTCGGCCCCGGGCTAGGCCCCTTGAGTGTCCCGCGTCCCGTCTAAACCTCCCGCCGACACAGAGACCCCCCTGCCGGGCCCGGGCCCAGCGGGGCGCTCACCGCGGTCGTCTCGGGCGTTCAGAGGCCTCGGGGAGCCCCCGGACCCCCGCCCCACCCCGGGGACCCCAACACACACACACACACACACACACGCTGTTGTCTCCCCGCGCGGCGCGCGCGCCCCCAGCTGCGTCTGCACCCCCCGAGCTGCGACGTTGCATCGGAAGCATGCGCCGCTTTTTTTTCTTTTTTTCTCTTTTTCTTTCCCCCCTTTTGCTGTTCTTTCTACCTTTGCAGACGCGTTTCCAGGCTCATTAGAGAGACCCTCGGAGGAGCACCGCGCGGGGCCTCCTGCAAAGCGCTGGGGGTGCCGTGTTCTCATTCCTCTGCGCCCCGCACCCCGCCCGCACCCCGCACCCCGCCAGTCCAGGTCTCAGAGTCAGTCCCCGCGGGGGGAGCCCCTGCCCCGCAGCCCCGCGTCCGATGAGCCCGGGGCTCTCCTGCCGCTGGTGTGTAACCCGCGGGCTGCGGGGCGTGGTCACGTGACGCCGCATCCCACTCGCTGCCGAGTTTTCTCGTGCGGCTCTTGCGGGGGGCGGTGCAGGGAGAGGAGGGGGTTCGGGATGGAATCTGCTTGCCCTCCCAGTACGGGAGTGTGTGCATTGGAGGAGAGGATGGTCTGCTCGAGCTCTATCCACGACACGCAGCGCTCCTAGCTGAGCTCAGTGATGCTGGGCGCTCTCAGAGGGTGCGGGGAGGGGAGGGGAGGGGAGGCGGGTTTTTGTGCTTGTGGTGCACCCCTGTGTGTGTCTTTCTTTCATGGGCCACGCGTCGCCGCTGTGAGCTTTGAGCTCTGAGAGGAGGCGAGCGGTCAGGTTTCTGTCTTGCAGATGGGGAGACTTTGGAAGAGGCGCAAAGAGGCCGCAGGGCCAAGGTCACCCAGAGCAAGGGGGGGAGCGCGGTCTCGATCCTGGAATTGTCTGTCTGCCCGAGCCAGGTGTGGGCGGAGGCACTCAGGGTCCCCCCACGTCTCTGGGCCGCCAGCAGTAGCTGGGAATTTACATGCGATGGTTGGTATTCAGGGGGCCTCTAGCATGGGGTCTAGCGCTTACTAGGTTTTTAATACATTTTTGCATTCATTACTTTTAAGTAACCAGCAGGTAGGGGTAGTTCATTGGCTGATTTCTTTTAAAAATATATATATATTTTATTGATTTTTTACAGAGAGGAAGGAAGAGAGATAGAGAGTCAGAAACATCGATGAGAGAGAGACATGGATCAGCCGCCTCCTGCACGCCCACTCCTGGGGATGTGCCTGCAACCAAGGTACATGCCCTTGACCGGATTCGAACCTGGGACCTTTCAGTCCGCAGGCCGACGCTCTGTCCACTGAGCCAAACCGGTTTTGGCCATTGGCTGATTTCTTGTGTAAATATTTCCTGTGTAAATATTTCTTGTGGTCTCTCTCTCTCTCTCTCTCTCTGGGGCCATAAGTGATCACCATGATTCTCAGGGAAGGCAGGGAGCGGTGGAGTCAGGGCATAGTAGCCTCTTCCTCCATTTCCGGGAACCACTGTGGTGTCATCAGAGATGTTATTGAGGGGCACGCGCTGTGTAAGAACAGGGCAGGGGCCTAGGAAGGTGGAGAACCCCCGAGGAAAGCAGTATCACTGTGGTAGGCCTTCCTAGTAATCTTAGCAAGAGAAGAGCTGGTCTTAGTATTCCAACGAGATAGTTTAAATTTCTTTTCTTTTTTTCCCAATTTTTTAAATTAATGTATTACATGTATACATATCTTCCCATTAAATTTCTTTTTTAAAAAAATACATTTTATTGATTTTTTATAGAGAGGAAGGGAGAGGGATAGAGAGCTAGAAACAACGATGAGAGAGACATCGATCAGCTGCCTCCTGCACGCCTCCGACCAGGGACGCGCCTGCAACAGATATACATGCCCTTGACTGGAACTGAACCCGAACCCGGGACCCCCCCAGTCTGCAGGCCAATGCTCTATCCACTGAGCCAAACCAGCCTCGGCTTAAATTTCTTTGGTAAAGAAAACAACAGTGGCACAAAAGAATCAAATAAAAATGACCTGTGGATTAAAGCATTTTGAAAGTCACTGTGAAGATCAGAATACATTAGAGTGTAGACTGTCAGGAAGCCTGGAACTGGGGGGTAGCATAAACTCCCCAATACTCTTGCAAGTCTTATTTCAGCTGCCGCATCAGGGTTAGCTTCCTTGCTCACGGGTTCTTTTGTCAGAATTACAGAAAGGAGCCCTGGCTGGTGTGGCTCAGCGGGTTGAGCATCGCCCCGTGCTCTGGAAAGTTCCATTCCCAACCAATGCCCATGTCCAGGTGGTGGGCTCCGTCCCCGGTAGGGGGCATGCAAAAGGCAGCCGACCGATGTTTCTCATCTGTGTTTCTCTCACTAAAAATCAATTAAAAATCTTTTTTTAAAAAAGAAAAAGAACTACAGAAAGGAAAACCATTCACAGTTGGATACCATGGGGTAGTGCATTGACCGGGGAGGTGGAGGACAAACCATCCCCTTGATAATCAGCTGCCAAATAATTGAGAGTTAACCGCCCTTGAACCCCCCCTGCCCCTTGTTTGTGGTGACCCGACCTCAGAAGATTAGATGGGAGAGCCAGGCCCGGGCCTTGAGATGCAAGAAAACAGAAAGCCCTTCACATTTCTATTTTGAGAAGTTGCTAGGGAGAGCCGGCTCCAAGTGTGGAGAATCAGCCTTTGGGGAAACTTAACCCCTGCAGGACTGGCGAGAAATGAGGGTGGCCGTCCTTGGCTCCCCGCCCCCCTACCGCTCCCCAGCTCCCGCCACGCTCTTTCCTTAGTGCTGGGCGTGGGGGCCAATGTCTATAGGAGTGCTAATGTAAATATCACCTCCACCCGAGGCTTCAGGGAACCTCAGCGGGTAAGTCAAGTGTGAGCTCTTACTGAGCAGCTGGAGCTTGGCGTTCAGATGGGAAGGTTCTAGGTCACGGGTGGCACTTTTTCTGCTGGTAGATGCGTGTCCACATATTTTTTCTTTTTTAAGTTTCTTTTTTTAAATATGTTTTATTGATTGTTTTTTTACAGAGAGAAAGGGAGAGGGATAGAGAGTTAGAAACATCGATGAGAGAGGAACATCCATCAGCTGCCTCTTGCACACCTCCTATTGGGGATGTGCCTGCCACCAAGGTCCATGCCCTTGACCGGAATCGAACCTGGGACCTTCCAGTCCGCAGGCCGACGCTCTATCCACTGAGCCAAACCGGCTAGGGCATTTTTCTCTTTTTATCGAACTTGTTGGGGTGGCATCGGTTAATGAAGTTATGAGGGTTTCAGGTGTACGATTCTATAATCCATCCGTAGGTCAATATTTTTTTTTTATCTTGTTATCCTGTCTGTGTTGTTTTCAGGACAGTGGTTTTCTTTACTTAAAGAGATAGGCGCCTCGAAAGGCATTGTGTGAGCCCGGTTGCCCGGGAGGCCCGGATTTGTTGACAATAGCGCAGGTGAACCAGAGGACACCAACGCTGGGTCCTGGCTGGGGCAGGGACGTTCTTTCTTCCGAAGGGACCTGCCAGCCCCATTGTGTGGTTGGGTTGGTAATCAGGGGTTGGCGTAATCATAAGCTCTGCCTGGGAGTAGTAAACAGTGGGTCACATGGCGCCGTGAGGAGGGGAAGGGCCAGATTTAGACTCCACCGAGGCCTGCATCAGCCGGGGCGCCTCTTACACCCATTGCTGTGCGTTTCGCTAGCTGCAAAGGCCAAAAGTGGCCGAGGGGAAACTAGAATGGTGTCATCGGATGAGCCCAGCTTTCTGAACTTCTCTTGAAAAAGAGACTCCGGGTAGAAGTAGAACGGATGAATATTGGGAAACACTTGGAAAAGAAGCACACTGGACTGGAGAGACGCAGAGGTGTCTTTAAATAGAGCATAAAACATGCTCCACTTGACACGGAGCGTCTTCTTCACATGCTGAAGCCACAGGCTTTCTTAGTTTCTCATCTCTCAGGGTTGGAAAACACCATGAAAAAGCCATCTGTGGCCAAGATCGGTGTGGCTCAGTGGATAGAGCGCTGGCCTGAGGACTGAAGGGTCCCAGGTTCGATTCTGATGAGGGGCATGTACCTTGGTTGCTGGCACATCCCCGTTGGAGGGTGTGCAGGAGGCAGTTGATGGATGTTTCTAGCTCTCCCTCTCCCTTCCTCTCTGTAAAAAATCAATAAAGTATATTAAAAAAAAAAAGTCATCTGTTTCTCTCCCTGGCTGGTGTGTCTCAGTTGGCTGAATGCCATCCCATGCACTGCAAGGTCAAAGGTTCCTGGTCAGGGCACACGCCCAGGTTGTAGCGCATGCTCAGGTTTTGGGCTGATCCCTGGTTAAGGTGCATTCAGGGAGGCAACTACAGATGTTTCTCTCTCTTTCTCTCTCTCTCTACAAAGATTAATAAAAAAACATTTTTAAAAGTGGTTTTTTCTTTAAAGTCTTCTCTTATTGGCTATCGGATGTATTTCTTATCTTCATCATTTCCCAGCCTCTGCTCAGATCTCTGCAGTGACAGGGAACTCACTGCCTCTCAGGGCAGCCTATTTCTATTTTAAAAAATACAGTTCTAATTATGTAAAGGCTGAAGCTCCGATCGAATCCCAAACTGCCTCCTCCTTCTCTTCCTTGAGCTGACCTAGTGCCTGCTTTTAGAACAGTGGTCCTCCACCTTTCTAATGCTGCGACCGTTTAACACAGTTCCTCCTGTGGTGGTGAATCGTCATGTAAATATCTGTGTTTTCTGATGGTCTTAGGCGACCCTGCTAGCGGTTCTCCACCTGTGGGTCACTGCTGTAGAGCCTGAGACCATCAGAAAACAGGTCACGACCCACAGGTTGAGAACCGCTGTTTTAGAACCTCCCAGGGTAAACCTGGCCTTCTCCCTCCCGGCAGCCATCACACGCGTCTAGTCCCGCTCTCACCCAGGGTTCTAGCGTGCTGTCTGCTAGTTTGTGTCTTCCGTTCCTCCCACCGCGTCTCCTGTCCCAAGTTCTCCAGTCTGCCTGCTGCTGTTTGGCCCCCTTCCAGTTCTGTCAGCGTCCTTAAAGCGTGTGAGGACGAAGGAACAACCTGTCCCAGGTGTGAGCATCCGTGTGGTGCGGATCCGGACAGGAATCAGACTTAGCCTCTCCTTCCGGGGACATGGCCTGTCTGCTAACGAGGCCGAAACGTGGATAAAACTTGGGGAGCCAGGCCACTTGCATTGCGGTTGCTTTTAGAGTAGTCTGACACCACGGCTTTTGAACCTAAATGCGGGACTTCATATTGAAACCATTACCGTTAAATCGAATCTATGAGGTTTGGCCCATTATTTCAGGCTGTTGAGATCTTTTTGGATCTTGACTGTCGTCTCCTCTCCAGGTTTATGCCATCCAAGAATTTGATTAGCATACCATCTGTTCCCTCGCTCAAGTCATTGATCAGATTATCGACTAGGACGCCACCAACATAGAACACTGAGGCTTGTTATGAAAACCCCTCCCCCGCCTTCCCCTCCCCCAAATACCTTCCCCCACGCCCAGCACGTGTGGCTCAGTGGTTTAGTGGCAACCCATGCACCAAGAGGCCGCCGGATTTCCTATTCCGGCTTGGTCCCCAGCAGGGGCTGTACAGGAGGCAGCTGATCTATACTGATGTTTCTCCTCTGATGTTTTCTCTCTCCCTCTTCGTACCTCTCTCCCTAAAATCAATAAAAACAAAAACCTTCCCCAGCAGGACATCAATCCATCCATTAGCACTCCTTGGGCACAGCTTTGTGGATGAAAACAATTCCGCCTGCCGAAACCGGTTTGGCTCGGTGTATAGAGCATCAGCCTGCGGACTGAAAGGTCCCAGGTTCGATTCTGGTCAAGGGCATGTATCTTGCTGGCGGGCACATACATGCCCTGTGGGGGGCATGCAGGAGGCAGCTGATCGATGTCTCTCATCGATGTTTCTAACTATCCCTCTCCCTTCTTCTCTGTAAAAAGTCAATAAAATACCTATCTATCTATCTATATAAAACAAACAAACAAAAAAACCCAACAATTTTGCCAAATTTTGGGTTTGGTGTGTTGGGCGTGGCTAGAATGCACGCCCAGCTAGTGAAGATGATATTAGAAGGGTGAAGGACAGTCAACCCTTACCTCACCTCCAACCTGAACCTTGGGCCCCGTGTAGTTCTTGTTGATGCTGGTTTCGGAGTTCAGCCGCAGGAAGCATCCAGTCCTGTATTTCCACGGCTCCTTTGCTGCCTTCGCTCTAACCCAGTGGTTCTCAACCTTCCTAATGCCGCGGTCCTTTCATACCGTCCCTCATGTTGTGGTGACCCGCACCCATAAAATTATTTTCGTTGCTACTTCATAACTGTAATCTTGCTATTGTTAATGAATTGTAATGTAAATATCTGTGTTTTCTGATGGTCTTAGGCGACCCCTGTCAAAGGGTCATTTGACTCCCAAATGGGTTACACGACCCACAGGTTGAGAACCACTACTCTAACCAAACAGGTCCAATCAGCCTCTTTCTTTGGCGCCTTGGTTGGTTCTAGCTTGCATTGTTCTCCCTCTTCTCACTCAAGCTTTCTTAAAGGCACAGTTTAGGCCTTGCTTCTTTTTTTTTTTTTTTAAATACATTTTATTGATTTTTCACAGAGAGGAAGAGGGATAGAGCGCCAGAAACATCGATGAGAGAGAAACATCCATCAGCTGCCTCCTGCACGCCCCCCACTGGGGACATGCCCGCAACCCAGGTACATGCGCTTGACTGGAATCAAACCCAGGACCACTCAGTCTGCAGGCAGACACTCTATGCACTGAGCCAAACCGGTTTCAGCTGATTACAATCTTTATGCCTTTTTTTTTTCTTCTCCTTACTTTTGAGTCCTCAGTTTTCACCAAAGCAGTACTTTAATCATATTTCTTGTTTGCTGATAACAGTAATGACAACTATGTATTAAGATCTACTATGCCCTGGTCGGTGTGGCTCAGTTTTTTGAGCATCATCTCCCACACCTAAAGGTCGCCATTTCAATTGCAGGTCAGTGCTTATGCCCAGGTTATGGCTGCCATCCCAGTTGGGGTGTGGTTGGGGTCAGGGGTGAGTGCAGGACGCAGCCCGTCGATGTTTCTCTCTCACATCAATGTTTCTAAAATTAATAAAAACATTAAAAAATACCTGCTATATATCAAATGCTATTCCAGATCCTCTGCATGTAATTAAAAAAATATATATATTTTTTATTGATTTTTTTACAAAGAGGAAGGGAGAGGGATAGAGAGTTAGAAACATCGATGAGAGAGAAACATGGATCAGCTGCCTCCTGCTCACCACTTACTAGAGATGTGCCTGCAACCAAGGTACATGCCCTTGACTGTAATCAAACCTGGGACCTTTCAGTCCGCAGGCCGACGCTCTATCTATTGAGCCAAACCGGTTAGGGCTGCATGTAGTATTTTACATAATTATTGCTGCGCCGCTGTGAGATGGGTATTATCATTCCCCTCCTATGAACAGGGTCACTGGGTTCGGAGAGATAAGTTGTTTACTAAGGTCAGTTAGCATGTGATACGTATTGGATTTGAACCCGGGGGTATTTGGCTTTTGACTCCCCTATTTCCCCCCCCCCCCCCCCAGTGGGCCAGGCACTGACCTGGCCCTTTAAGGACACGGCCCCTGCTGTCAGACCAGACAGTCGAGGACAGCTCTCTCCCAGCATGCCATGTATGGGGTGGTGGGAACACAGAGACTCCCAGAGAAACGGCCGGCTCCTGGCTGCCCTCTCTGGCCTCGGTGGCTCCAGCTGGCCGCAGGGTTATTCCCGCTCTCAGTGTTGGCAGGAGGGCAGCGCAGTTCCCATCCGGTGCCTTTCCCGGTGTGGCAATGCCTCCGCCAGCCCCTGCTGGGCTGGGCGTCATGGGGACCTGGAGCTGTGCTGGTAAACAGGGCCCCGGGCGGCCGAGCAGGGCGGCCTTGGGGAGAAGGGGGTGCGGCCTCCCGGGACCCCCCTGCAGCCCGCTGCCAAGACCCAGTGCCACGGCCTGGCGAGGCCGCTGCCTGTCTCTGGCCCGGGGGGGGGGTGGGAAAGGCAGGGTGGGCAGAGGCTTGGCAGCGCAGGCCGGTGCGGGGGCCCGGTGCCGCCTGCGGAGGAGCTGGATGGGGCTTCAGAGAGGAGCTGGTGGCAGCGGAGCCGGGCCCTCTGCCTGGGCTCCTCTGGACACGGCTTTTTTGTTTTGTTTCTAGACAGCGCTTTTCTGGATCCTTCTCCGGGCTCCTGACTAGCTCTTCTTAACGAGGCGTTGCGGCGGGAAGAACTGGTTTAGTCAGCAGGTTCCCGCTTCTCCAGGAGGAGCCCCTGGCCGCACAGCCGGTGACTCAGGGGCCCTCTTTACCCAAACACGCCCGGCCTGAGATCGGGAAAGTGCGCTGGCTGCAGGACGGGTGGCGGGTGGCCAGGGGTCGCGTGGGGATTGGTGTCAGGCTGGGTTGCATGTCCCTGTGGACATCTGCCCAGGTGCCCGGTGGCACTGCCCTGTCAGCCAACCACACATGCGTTGGCACGGGTGGTGTGTGTCTCCCAGCACGTGGAGATAGACGGATGCCGGGTTTCTGCGGGCACCTCCACTGCCCTCCCATCAACCTCCTGCTCAGTCCAGTGTAGCTAGGTTTCCAGTTGACCATAAAGCTTCCCTTCACTTTCTTTTAAAAAAAATCCACATATTTTATTAATTTTTTTTACAGAGAGGAAGGGAGAGAGAGTTTGAAACATTGATGAGAGAGAAACCTCGATCAACTGCCTCCTGCACGCCCCCCACTGGGAATGTGCCCGAAACCAAGGTACATGCCCTTGACCGGAATCGAACCTGGGTCCCTTCAGTCCGCAGGCCGACGCTCCATCCACTGAGCCACACCGGATAGGGCTGCCCTTCACTTTCTACCAAGCCCATAAGCCTGGCTCTTCCTGCCTGCGTCAGCCAGTGAAAGTGTGCAGATGGGAGGAAGCATATACGCCTCCAAAAACGAGAGTTAGAACATGGGAAGCTTGCACCCCGTCCCCCCGCCTCCTCGCCGACGGCCCGGCGAAGCTGTGCTCTGGGCCTGGGCCGGCCGGGGCCCCCGTGGCCAGCGGCACCGCTTGCTTCTCCACCCGCCGTCTGGGGTGCGGGTGATAATGTCGCGTTTCACCAGAGCCGCCCGCCCCAGCAGCCTGGCCTGATGTGATTTCTCTCTCCTTCCCGCCTCCCCCCACAGATGCCGTGACCGGGACAGAGTCCCCGGGTTTGTACATGTTGGGGAGGAGCCTTCCTTTCGGGGGTGACCGCGCTCACCTGGGCATGCCTGCAGCACTTGGGGCCCATGGACCTGAAGGAGAAGCGTGCGGTAGGCCACCGTCGGGCCCTGTGTGTCTGTTGGACTCGCCCTGTTTGTGTGTGCCCGGGAGGTCCTCATTTCGGGGGGCTTTAGAAGTGAAAGACGGGGCTCTGGGGCCTGGGGGTGTGCCTGCGTTCCCCTTAGAGGGGGTGCCGGGAAGCAGAGCCTCGGGGAGCCCGTGGGGCCCAGAGATGGACCGGGCACCATGACTGCGGGGAGTGGTTTCTGCTTTGGGTTGGCGCCGAGCCAGTCTTTCCCTTCTTGCCCAGGGGCGTGCAGTTTTGTGCGCTCGCTCTGCGCCAGGGCTCTGTCCCAACCTGCTGAGCGCCTTGGGCACCGTCCCTGTGGTTAGCGCACAGCTCCCTGGTCAGGCTGCAGGCACAGCCGCCCCGCCGCCTCCCAGCCCGGCCGAGGCCGCAGGTGCACCGCGCCCAGGCGCGCCGGTCCGCATCGGTCCGTTTGTCAGCTGTCAGTCCCCCTCTCCCGGGCGAAGGCTGCCCCGGAGGGGGTCCTTCCGGCTCCCGCTGGGACTCCAGCCACACTTCTGGCAGGCCCCTCTGTCTCAGACCCCTTCTCCTCGGCTGTCAGAGAAAGCTATCAAAACGCAGGGCTGACCTGTTGTCACCCCTTCACTCCTGCTTCAAAGCCATCGGTGGCTTCGTGCCACCTGCTGATACCTTCAGTGGGGTGTACAGAGCCCTTCGAGTCCCGCCTGTGGCATCAGCCCCATGCCCCCAGCCTCCCCCGGCTTGAGCACACACGCCACATTTTTATTTTTTTAAAATATATCACAGAGAGGAAGGGAGAGGGATAGAGAGTTAGAAACATCGCTAAGAGAGACATCGATCAGCCACCTCCTGCACGACCCCCACTGGGGATGTGCCCGAAACGAAGGTACATGCCCCTGACCAGAATCGAACCTGGGACCCTTCAGTCTGCAGGCTGACGCTCTGTCCACTGAGCCAAACTGGTCTTGGCTACATACACACGCCACATTTAAGCAGTGACCCTAAAATGCTCTCCACCTTTTTTTCCTGGCAAACTCCTTCTATTCTTTCTTCAAGACTCAGTGTAAGCATCACCTTCTCTCACTAAACCCTCCTCCCCTCTCCAGAGGTCCCGCTTTTAGCATCACAGACCTCCGCCATGATACTGGCTGCACTGCCCTGAATCATCTGTCTGCCCCCGGCTCTTAGCGCCGTTCCTGGGAGGGTAGCAAGTTGGTCCGTGTTTATTCACTTGAACTTCTGGACAGGGATCTTCCTGCCAAGGGGATCTGGGAAGTCTGGAGAGGGGCTGGCGCTGGTGATGCCTGGCTGAGGGCTGGCTCGGTCAGCTCCCGGCTCTGGGGCCTCGGGGCCGGCAGTGGGACAGGCTCATGGCCCTGAGCTTGCGGTCGGTCTGTTCAGCCTCCTGTTTAGAGGCTCGGCCGCTCCGCAGGATGGCCCAGCCGTGCTCGGCACACGGAACGCACACGGGCCTCTCCCCCAGCCTGGGTGCGAGGCTGCTGCGTGCAGTGGCAAAGGGTGTGCGAGGCTCGGTTCTAGGGAGCACCCCGCCCGCCCCCAGGCTGTGGGGATGTGCCCGATGCGATGCGGCCTGTCCGGGTGAGGCCGACTGTTCGCCAAACAGAGGACAGTATTGTGCTCCGGTTCCAGCCTGTTGCTAGTGAACTGGGAAGCAGGGCTCTGTGAACCGGGGGCCCAGCTGCTCTCTCAAGCCTGAGGACGAACATTGGGGGGCCCGGGCTGGCTAGTTCTCAGGGGCCATGTCTCCTGGAAGATTTCTTCATTCTCCTCTTTCTCTTTCTGGGTAGCCAAGGGCTGAACTAAAAAGCATCAGCAGCCGAGACCGGTTTGGCTCAGTGGATAGAGCTTCAGCTTGTGGACTGAAAGGTCCCAGGTTCGATTCCGGTCGGGGGGCATGTACCTTGCCTACGGGTACATCTCCACTGTGGGGCGTGCAGGAGGCGGCTGATCGATGTCTCTCTCTCATCGATGTTTCTGACTTTCTATCCCTCTCCCTTCTTCTCTGTAAAAAATCAATAAAATATATTTAAAAAAATAAAAATAAAAAGCATCAGCAGCATCAGCACCATCAGCAGCACCATCCTCTGGACACTTCCTTTGGGCCGGGAGCGCTCTGGGCACCGGGAGGTGGCCCCTGGCTTAGAGGCTTGGCAGCTAAGGGGACCCGGTGGGCGTTCTACCTGAGCTCCCCGCAGGCTGTATAACTGGCCCCTCAAACTCATCCCTGCGGCCTCTGCCAGCCAAGGCTTCCTGGAGGAGTGGGGGCGGGAGAGCCGCTGTGGGTAAGGGGGTGTCATCTCTGCTCTAGCCCAGGATCGGTTTGGCTGTTGCTCCTTGATTTTCTGCGCCCCGTTCCCCTTCTCTCTGTGACCTTCCATCCTCAGGGTTCCCTTAAGAGCACCCCTCTGCACCCCCGCCCGCCTCCAGTCGTCCAGCCCACAGTGGACTTGCTGTAGCAGCAACGGTCTGGGTGTCTGCGTCTTAGAGGCACAGCTGCCCTTTCGCTCGCTGGTGTGGGCGGGGTAGGGAGGGGTGCCCGCAGAATCCAGGGTCGGGGGACCCTCTGTGCGGTCTTTCCAAGGCTTCACCCAGGAGGGAGAGCATTTGCTGAGTGTGGTTGCCAGGGAGCAGTGCCTTGTGGGGAGCGAAAGGGGGAGCAGGGCCGGGAGCAGGGGCCAGTCGGGCATCTCTCTCCGTGCGTTTGCAAAGGCTGCAGCGGCCTCGGGCTGTGGCCAGCGTGCTCAGAAGCTGCCCCTGCCTCCCCTGCTTGCCTCAGGGAGACTTCCTGCCCTTAACCTCTGGCCTGCCGGCCCCTCCTTTTCTTTCCCACTCAGCCCGGGGTCGGGCCGGGGCCCTCAGGGAGCTGGCCTAGAGGAGGGGGAGGGGAGAGGCTGGAATCCTCCTTTCCCTGCAGCTCGAGATGGTGCTTGTCCTCTAGGAACCTCGGCCCGGTTCCTGGGCCGTTTCCTGTCCCTGGGGTACGCAGCCCCGTCCTCAGGGGGTGAGGGGGCCTGGGCGTGGCAGCGAAGTTTCCCAGGACCGTGGCCCTCCTTCCCCCGAGAAGTGCTGACAGCTCCCTGTATGTCCGACTCGGGGCCCAGGGCGATGCCCAGGCTCTGCTGCCGCTCGGGGCGAGGCTGCGATGGAGCCCCGGGTCCCTGCCCCCTCTGTCTGCCTGTGGCCTCCAGTGCCAGCAGCTCTTGGGCAGGTGTGGCTGAATGCCCGGGCGCCCGCCAGCTGCTGGCACGGGAGAGCCCTGTGGGGTCCCAGCACCGGCCGTGGGCTTCCTCCGAGGCCCTTCCTCGGGGCTGGCTTCCGCTGGATCCTCCCGCTCGCTCCGGCCCCCTCTGCCCTGGAAGCCGCCGCTTCGGCCTTCGCAGCCCCTCCCCTGCTGCAGGATGTGCTGCTATTAATACCCGCAGGCCCTCTCCCCTGCTCCCCCAGCTCTGGCGGTGGAGGGCTGTTGTTGGCTGGGCGCCACGCTGCGAGTCTCAGCGATTTGGGGGAGCCCTCCTGACGGCAGGCTCTCCCCCTGGGGCTCCCACCCTTCCCCAGTGACTCGGGCCAAGGAAAGGTAGTCCGGGGAGGCACCCAGGTGCTCCCGGATGCCCGCAGTTGCCCTGACAACAGCAGCGGTTCCCGCACCGGCCCTCCTGGCTGCCTGCCCCTGGGCCGCCCCTCGCCCCTCGCCCCTCTGCTCGCCCCCCAGCGGCCTCCTCTGAGGACTGGGCCAGCCTCCCGGGCATCTGCGGAGCATCTACAAACTTTCTCCTCTCAGCCCCCTCTCTCCCTCCTCCCTGCCTCCCTCCCTCCCTCTCCCTCCCCCGTGCTGCTGTGCAGCCTGCCTCCTCCCCCCCCCCTCCGTCTGCAGCAGCGAGCCTGGAAATAGGTTGAGTTAATCAGCAGATTGGAGCTCCACTGGGCTGCATGCTCGGCCGCTGCAGCACCAGCTCCTCGCTCTCACGCTCTCTAGCTCTCCCCTTTCTTCCTCTCTCTCTCTCCCTCTCTCTCTCTCTCTCTCCCCCTCTCTCTGAGGCTGGTGCTGGAAGTTCTGTCGCTGACTCCTCGCGCTCATGCTCTTTAAGCAGGCAGAGCTATGGATGCCCCTTCAGGGCAAGTGCAACAAAGTGAGTATGCCAGCGTGGGTTCGCCTTTCTGTGCCAACGCCGGGCCCCTGCTTTGTGCCAGAGGCTTTGGGGTAGGGTGGCCCCCAGTCTGGATGCCACCAGGGGCAGCTCGGATGACCGGGTAGCCGGCACCGTGGCAGGGGGCTGGGCCGGGAGCCAGAGAGCCGGTGTGTTTCCGGGTCTGGCAGCCAGCTCCCCGGTCACCCAGAGCAGGACCGGAGCCGAGTTGCCCAGTGGGACCTCGGTCTCCCGGATGCTGGGACCAGGGTCTCCATGCAGAGCTGGCGGGCAGCTCGGGGTGTGGGTGCCGGCCCTCCTCGGGGCCGGGAAGGGTGCTTTTCTCACTGGGCCGCGTGGGTCACTGAGACCGGGGCCACCAGAGCTACGTGTCGGTGGCTGCAGGCGGGAGAGGATGGTGAAGGTGCCAAGGTCAGCGTGAGCCGGGAGAGTGAGGAAGCGGGGAGCTGGGGCGTTGATTGGCCTGGTTACAGGCAGTCTGTCTGTGTCTGGCCACACTCAGGAGAGATTTACCGCGACGATGGCTACACACGCCCTGGTGTGTGGCGTTCGAATCTCGGCTTCAGTGCTTTAGGCTTGAGTTGGCCACGAAGGCTGTGACGGTGGGGACCCGGCACAGGGGCCAGCCAGTTCTAATGAGCGGTTAGCTACCGTGGCTAAGGCCAAGGGTCAAGGGTTAAATCCATAACCTGTGTACCTGGGCCTCGGGCTGTGATGCTGCTTGCTCTCCAAACAGGCGCAGCGGGAAGGCACAGAGCGGCTGTGCTCACCTCTCGGAGGCTCCCCAAAGACAGGGAGTGAGGGGGAGCTGGAGGGCTCTGGCTTAGGCCACCTGAGGAACCGGAGGAGGGGGTGCAGGAGAGCACAGGTGGTTCCATGTGCTTAGCAGCGGGTTCCGTGTGGTTCTGATGGACGGCCCTTCCCCACCTGCTGCTCCCGAACCTCTTCTCATGGATCAGGGAGGAGCCGCCCAGCGCCTGATGGGGGTTTGCTGCAGCCTCTCCTGACCTGGCCTTCCCAGGCCTCCAGTTGCTCTCTCTCGGGTCCGGTTGAACCCCGAGCAGCTAAACTAGCGGGATTGGGTGGTTCTACCTGCAAAGCATCCGTGTCAATGGGAAAGCAGGGCCTCCCCCCCGCTGGTGGAGAGGCTTCGCGGAGCCATGGCTCTTGCCCCAGGGACTTCCCTGGAGGCGCCTGCGGGTGGGGTTTGGGGTTTCTGAGCATCTGCAGAGCCAGAAGTGCCTTTGGGGACTTTGGGGACTTAAGGCCGGGCAGATTTCCTCACCCCTCTGGGCCCTGGTAGGCGAGAAGGCCAACCTCAGAGTGCGTGGATGCCTCGGGTGCCGCTTCTCAAACAAACCAGACCCATCTGCAGTCTCCCTGCCGGTTCCCAGGCACAGGGGTGCCCAGCCTAACTCCTGCTTTGAAGAAGGTTGGCAGGGTCCGCTTGCCCCATCCTTGCTCAATTTCCCGGGGGAAAGGTGAAGGTCTTCACCAAGGTCTTCCTCAGCCTTGGCGCTCGCAGCGGGAGGCCGAAAAGCACGGCCGTGAGCGAACGCTGGCTTTCCCGGGCCTGGCCCTCCTGCCAGGGACCTGGGGGGGGGGGGGTGAGTGGCTAAGGCAGTTGGGGAAGCCCGGCTGGGCACGGAGAGGAGGCTGGCTCAGCAGGCCGTGTCCTTGCCCAGGGCCAGCCTGTACGGGCAAGCGTTTTTGGGGGCGGCGTGTAATTACCCAACGACTCCTTTCCCCTGCCGCGCTGTCTCTAATAGTTAGTCTGGAGTGGGTGCCCCCGGCCAGACACAACATGTGGGGGCGGCGTGCGCAGTCAGGGCTGCCGGCTCCTCCCGCCTCCGCCGGCCCTGCCCAGAGCATCTGCCATCCCCACTCCGGTTCCCGGAACCCGGGGCAGAGAGAGCGAGGTGGATGGATGGCCGGGCAGGAGGAGGCCCTGGGCTTGGGGTGGCTGGCACAGGCCGCAGGTGTCCGGACAGCCACACAGCAGAGGGAGACTGACGAGTGTCCAGCTTCTACAGCCTGGCCGGAGGAAGGCCTGTCCCTGCCTCCCCCGGCCTGTCCTCAGGACCCAGCAACACCCCACAGGACGACCGGCAGCCCCCGGGATTTGGGATTTGTTGGGCCCGAGGCCTGTCCTTTCTCCTGTCCGCTCCCTGTCTTTGTGGGTGCAGTCTCGTGACCTCTGCAGGCCAGACCTCCCCTGCCGCTGGACTGTTTCTGGGAGCCCAGGGAGGCAGAAACATCCCGAGGGCGCTCACGGCTACCCAGGCTGGGGTGCGGCAGGGCCCCCGAGCTCACATGAGCAGCTGTCCCCCAGGGAAGAAGCAGCCCTCCTCTTCAGAATCCCCAAAGCCACAGTGAGAGTGGGGGCAGCTGAGCTCGAGGCCGGGGTCCCTCGGGGGCTGTCCTCATGCCTCCGGCCCCGGGAGCTGGCAAGAGGCCAGGTGGGGGCTCCGCTCTGCCGTAGGAAATGGCCCCCCGTTCAGCACCCTCTTCTCGTCCTGGAGATCTGTGTCCTGTGAGGAGCGAGGCTGCCAACACGGAGACGGGCAGCGGGAGGAAGTCCAGCGAGTTAGTGGGCAAAGCCAGGGCAGAGCCAGGAGGGCAGCTGGGTGAGAGGCGGGGAGGTGGAGGCCTAGAGGCCGAGGCAGCCAGGCCGTCGCCAGCGGGCGACATTGGGGCTCAGTAGATGACCCCCAGTCCTGGTCCTGGTGCCTCCGGCCGAGGGCTCCTCTCGCTCAGGACGTGTCTCTGCAGGTGGCCTTGGGCTAGACTCACGCCTCCTCCAATCACTGCCTTTCCTGGGGAGGCCGGCTGTGTTCCTAGGACCTGCCCCCTCCCAGCTGGGACTTGTGCATACAGGCTTCTTGGGGCAGGCCTCACCCCAGGAGTTCTGATCCTGTAGGTCTGGGGTGGAGCCTGAGCATCCGAGTTTTTAAAAACTCCAGGTGTTTCTGATCAGATCCCAGGTTGACAGCCCCTGATAAGGTATCGGTGGGGTCCGTGAAGCTCCCTGTGTGCGCATTCATTCCTTCACTCATTCATTCATTCATTCATTCAGTCATTCACCATCCGCTCAGCAAGTCTGCGCTGAGCCGCCGCTGTGTGCTGGGCACTGTCTCAGCAGTGGGTGGGAGGTGGAAGGAGTCAGTCCCTGTTGTCCAGGAGCTAGGAGTTCAGGGGGAGAACCAGGCCAGGCAATCTAGAAGGATCCAGACTGCCCAGGGTACTGTGGGACTACCCCCCCACCCCCCAATAAGCGCAGCCCTGGGTTTGGGGAACATTTCCCAGTGGCAGAGGTAGGGTAGGCTGGGAGGTCGGCAGTGACGGCATCGGAGTGGGCTGGGAGGTGCTGGTGGCGGTGGGAGAAGGTCAAGTGAAAGGTGGGCAGAAAGCACCGAGTATGGGAAGTTGTTTAAACTTGGCTTTGAAGATCAGGAGGCCGTGTACTTCTCTGTGCTCTAGTTTTGTGGAGATCGGAACACGCTCACGCCCTGAGGGAAGGGCTAGTGGAGGGGGAGGGGAGGGCTTGGGAGGAGGGGGACGGGCCTGGGGTGGGAGAGCCCCTCGGGGACAGGCTGAGCGCTCTGGCTTCCCCGCAGGGCGAGCCCCCCTTGGCCCTGGGCCTGTCCACGCGGAAGGCCCTCAGCATCCTGAAGGCGCAGCTGGAGGCGGTGCTGGAGGGCCACCTGAGGGAGCAGAGGAAGCGGCTCACCTGGAAGGTAGGCCAGCCTGGCCGGGGGGCGCAGAGGAGCCCGGGGCCCCTTCTCCCGGCCCCGAAAACCCCAAAGCAGCCGCTTCCTCCCAGAGCGAGGTCCCCGCCCCTCCCGCCGCGGGAGCCCAACCGGCTGGACCCCGGCCAGGACCAGAGCGAGAAGACGGGGCGGCCACGGGCTGGGTGGGTGGGTGGCAGGGGAAAGTGGCCCTTTCCCACGTCCTTGTCCTGGCCTCTCACCCCTTGACCCCTAACCCCCCCTTTTCTCCCCCCAGGAGATGTGGAGGAGCAGCTTCCTGCACCACAGTAACCGCTGTTCCTGTTTCCACTGGCCGGGCGCCTCGCTCACGCTGCTGGCCGTGCTGCTGCTGCTGGCCTGCCACGGGGGCCAGCCGGCCGGCAGGTACGGCTCCTGCCCGCTTCTCCGCTTCCCGGCTCTGCGCCCCCGAAGCTGCCCCCACAGCCCTTTAGGAATGGATCCTGGTCCCTTGGCTGGTGCTGGCAGAACCAGACTCGACACTCTTTCAGGGGGGCCGGGGCGGGCTGGGACCGGAGTCGGGGGCCCTGTGTTGGCGGGGCTGGTGCGAGCGGCCCTCCCCTTCCCGCCAGCCACGGGGTGGAGCTGGTGAACGCCGCGGCGCTGTTCCTTCTGCTGCTCCTCAACCTCATCCTCATCGCCCGGCAAGATCGGCTGAAGCGCCGGGAGGTGGAGTGGAGGCTGCGAGGGATCATCGACCAGATCCAAGGTGAGGCCGAGGGCAGGCGAAAAGGGGCTTTGTGATGGTCAGGGGAGGTCTCCCCTCCCGAGCCCCAGCACACCGGCGTGGCCTCCGGTCAGCGTTCGGGGGGCTCTTCTGAGCAGGACAGTGAGAGGCGGGCCGCGGTGGGTGCCCGGCAGCAGGAGGCTGAGGCACCCAGGCTCGCGGTCCGCTGGAGACTCACAGGGAAGATCCCTGTCTTGGCAGGAGAACAGTCCAGATGTTCTCTTCCAAGCTGCCCCGTCTGCGGGTTCTGGGCGGGGGACGTGGGATAACGGACCGGAGAGCCTGAGAATTGGGGCTGGGAACCCAGCCGGGAGCCCATGGGGGGGCAGCCCAGATCCCAGAGAAGAAGGGGAGGCGCAGGCAGGCGGGTTCCCGCTCACCCCACCGCTCGGCCAGTGGTTCTGCAGTCCAGGCTGTGGATGCTGCTTCCCGGAGGGTGTGGTCCTAAGGGAACAGCATCCGCTCTCAGGAGACCTCTCTCTCCTGGGCAGTGGGGTTGCAGTCCCGAGTGAGAACGTGGTGCCAGTCCCTCACCGCAGCCTGTAGGCACCGAGCATGGCGGTGACCGGGAAGATGCCCTCCTCTCGGGGAGCTGGTCTTTGCTCAGGAGCCATCAGGGGCTCCCTCTTGTTTATTTACCAAAGCCATTACCAGTGGCTTCCCAGAACCTCCGGCACCAGCTCTGGCCTTTTTCTCCAGCCTCGTCTCTTGCTCCTCGTCCGCATGTTAAAACCACTCCCCACTCCCACCCCACAGCCCCCGTGCCTTTGTCCTGCTGCCCCTCGCCTGGCAGGCTTTTCCCCACAGTCTCTGGCCGTCAGAAATCTCGCCATTTCTCAAAGCTCCCTCTTCCAGGAAGCCACCCCTGATTGCCTGAGCTCTGTGCTCCTGCAGATCCAGGACGTTCCCTAACACTCTTAGCCATGTGTTTGCCTCGTTCAGAGTTATCTGCCCCTGTGTCTTAGGTGGTGGCTCCTCAAGGCAGGGACTGTGTCCTCACCTTTGACCTTTGCACGGGGCCCAGCACACCCTCAGCAGTGGTTGTTAAATGTGTCCGAAAGGAACAGGGTACAGAGAGTAAGAGCTCCGGAGTTCAGAGGAGGGGGAAGTGCCGGGCAGTGTAGGAAAGGTCGAGAGATTTCAGAGAGGCCTCGTGGAGAGGCTGGCTCCAGGGTGTGGGGGGTGCCCTGAGTCAGGTGGTCTTCCTCTCCCCGTTCTTGGCAGATGCCCTCAAGGACGGCAGGGAGATCAGGTGGCCAGATGCCATGTACCCCGACCTCCACATGCCCTTTGCGCCATCCTGGTCCCTGCACTGGGCCTACAGAGATGGACATCTGGTCAACCTGCCAGTGAGCCTGTTGGTGGAAGGAGACATCATAGCTCTGAGGCCCGGCCAGGAATCCTTTGCCTCTCTGAGGGGGATCAAGGTAGCCCGAGACTTTTCTCCTTCCCGGGAAATACAGTGTGAGAGTCCGCCGGCAGCGGGGGGAGGGTCCCAGTCTCAATCCTGAAGCTCCCGGGAGGCCGGCTCGTAGATTCTGGGGCAACAAGAAGGGCTGGGACATCTGTCTCCACCTTGTCCTGTTCTTTCTTCTCTGATCCGCAAACCACCAGAATCCAGTCCTCTAGGCCCCACCCTGGCTGACTCTGCTAACGGATGGGCCCTCACCCCATGAGAGGTCTCCCCTCAGCTGGAGCTGTCAGGGAAGGGTGGCCTCCGATGGCAGCCTTTCATCACCCCCTCCGCCCCTCTGTCCCCGGCAGGATGATGAGCACATCGTCTTGGAGCCCGGAGACCTGTTCCCCCCTTTCTCCCCTCCGCCCTCCCCCCGGGGAGAACTGAAGAAAGGGCCTCAGAACCCCCAGCAGCACCGGCTGTTCCGGGTCCTCGAGACCCCCGTGATCGACAACATCCGGTAGGGGTGCTGCTCCCCCCAGCCCTAACCGCGCCTCTTCCCCAGTGGCTCTGCGAGCAGGGGGTGCGGGACAAAGAAGGAGTCTGTCTATTCTGAGGGCCAGGCCCCTCCGGAGGTCCCTCTCTTTAGCGTCACGTGAGCACTCTGAGCCCAGTTATTGCTCCCCTCCCAGCTCAGACTCTGGAGGCCAGCACAGGCCACCCTCCCGGGCCACCTGGCTGGGGCCGAGGAAGAGGAGGGAATCGCCGGCCTCCGAGATGCTCAGGGACGGCGCTCAGTGACGGCGCGGGTCTCTGGCCTTTCCCTTGAGCAGAGGGTCACCTGTTTCCGCAGGTGGTGCCTGGACATGGCCCTGTCCCGCCCCGTCACTGCTCTGGACAACGAGAGGTTCACGGTGCAGTCGGTGATGCTGCACTACGCCATGCCTGTGGTCCTGGTGCGTGAGGTGGGGCGCCGGGCCGGGGAGAGGGGAGTGGGGGAGTCTCCGGGCCAGCTCAGGTGAGTGTGGGAGTGGAGATGGGGGTCCCAGAGTGAGCCAGCCAGTGTCGGGGGGTGAGTGGGCAGAGGAAGGGGAGCCTCAGAGCCGGGGTCTTCTCGGGGGCTGGGGGTTAAGGCTGCACCTCTCCTCCTCCCAACAGATCAGCTTCCTCATCACCAACGCCCTGCGCTTCATGCTGAGCGCCCCCGGCGTCACGTCCTGGCAGTACACGCTCCTCCAGCTCCAGGTACCACCTTTCCCCCTGCAGGCTCCTCCCTTCCCCGTGGCCGCGTCCTCTCCTGTCTCCTGGCTGTCCCCCTCCTCTGCAGCCAGCGGCCCTGAAGGCTTCAGCTGAAGAACACCTGCTTCCTCCTCCCTCCCTGACCGCCAGCTGCCCTGTCCCCTCACCCCTGCCCGCCTGCCCTCGGCGGCGCCAGCCGCTCTGCCGGAGCCTCAGCGTGGGTCCCTCTCTCGCAGGTGAACGGCGTGCTGCCCATCCTGCCCCAGCTCTTCCCCGTGCTCTGGGTCCTGACCACCGCCTGCGGGGAGGCCCGGGTCCTGGCCCAGATGAGCAAGGGCTCCCCCAGCTCTCTGGTAGGTTTTGGGGGCACGTGCCAAAGGGACCAAGACAGGAACTGCTGACGGAGTGGGCTCTGCCCAGGGAGCGGGACAGGAGCGGGAGTGCACGCCCCTTTCCACCCAGAGGCGCCCTCAGGCCAGGCCCCGGGGGTGGGGAGCGCACAGGGGGCGGGGGGCTGCTGGGTTCGTCCTTTGCCCACATGTTGGGAGCCTTGCTGGGGTGGGCCCACCTGCCAGCTTGGAGACCCGTGTGAGGGTGTCCTGCCTGAGCTCCCCCTCTCTCTGTGCAGCTGGCCAAGTTCTCGGAGGACACTCTCAGCAGCTACACGGAAGCCGTGTCCACTCAGGTACACTCCCCGGGCCGATCCTGCCCCAGGGCCCTTCTGGAACCCTGGACGTCCCCACTTGGGGACCTTCTAGCCTCCAGGGGGCTCTCAGAGTCTGAGTCCCACTACCCGCCCGGACAAATGCCTCTGCACCCCAGTTTCCGGGAGCCCCTGGGCCGTTGCGGCCGGTGTCCCCAGCGGCTCTCTCCTGGGAAAGGTGGCCGAGTCCCCAATGGCCTCCCGGGCTCTTTGCCCCCAGGAAATGCTGCGCAGCATCTGGGGCCACTTCCTGCGGGTGATCCGAGGGACGTCGCCAACGCTGAGCCACAGCGCCAGCCTGCTGCACAGCCTGGGCTCCGTCACGGTGAGGCCCGGCCTCCGCTGCCTGCTTCCCGCTGCCCCCGCCGCCCGTCTGCCGCTCACCGGCCCCCCCTCCCTCGCCGCCTCTCCCCGCAGGTCCTGTGCTGTGTGGACAAACAGGGCATCCTGTCGTGGCCCAACCCCAGCCCAGAGACCGTGCTGTTCTTCAGCGGGAAGGTGGAGCCTCCGCACAGCAGCCACGAGGACCTGACGGATGACCTGTCCACCCGCTCCTTCTGCCACCCCGAGGTGGACGAGGAGGTACGGCGGGGGCTCAGGGGGCAGGAGGGCGCAGGCACCCTCAGGATCTGCCTCTGAGCAGGGGCAGCCATGGGGGCCTTGACCCAAGGCCTGCACCCCTTGCTCTCCCAGCCCCACGAACGGGACGCCCTCCTGGCCGGCTCCCTGAACACCACGCTGCACCTGGCCAACGAGCAGGAGCGCGACGACTGGCCGGCTGACGGCCCCAAGGTCCCCGAGCCCTGCTCGCACCACCGAGGGCGCGGCCACAGCAAACACCCGTCCGGCTCCAACGTGAGCTTCAGCAGGGACCCCGAGGGCTCTGAGGAGGAGCCCGCCAAGGTGAGGGGGGCGGAGAGCAGCCCCCGCAGCCAGGCTCAGGGTGCCCCGCCTCCCCCGCTGCAGGGGCCCAAGGGGGGCAGCCAGCCTGGTGGGTGGCGCCTAGAGCACAGCTTCTCGGTCCCCAGGCTTGGCCTGGCTGGGCACCGCCTGTGGCCTCGTCAGCTTTGCCTGCCCCCTGGATGGCGCTGCTGGTCATGGGGGTGGGGAGGCTCCCTCCTCCCAGTCACGGCCTGCCAGGGGCTCCCTCAAAAAGATTTTCCCTGAGAAAGGTCCTTCGTTGTTTCCTCCTTGCTCTGTCCACCCTCTTCTCTGTGTCTCTGGGCACAAGATCTAGAAGCAGCCAGGAACTCAAGAAAGACCAGGAAGGGGTTTCTGGGATGGATGGGGAAGCGTGAGCATCTGTGGTGGGAAGCGAGGTCTTCTCTCAGGAGCACCCTACACCAGTCCCAGGCTGAGTCCCCGCCTCGTTCCCTCCCTGCCGCCCCCCCCCCCCAACGCAGCCGGGGCTGGAGAGCGAGCCCTACGAGGCCGAGGACTTCGTGTGCGACTACCACCTGGAGATGCTGAGCCTGTCGCAGGACCAGCAGAACCCGCCCTGCATCCAGTTCGATGACTCCAACTGGCAGCTGCATCTCACCTCCCTCAAGCCCCTGGGCCTCAACGTGCTGCTGAACCTGTGCAACGCCAGCGTCACCGAGCGCCTGTGCCGCTTCTCCGACCACCTGTGCAACATCGCCCTGCAGGAGAGCCACAGCGCCGCGCTGCCCATCCACGTGCCCTGGGGCCTCTGCGAGCTGGCCCGCCTCATCGGTGCGTGGCCGCCGCTCCGGGCAGAGCAGCGCCGGGCCTGGCGTGGATCGAGGTCACCAGGCCCTGCCGCCTGGCATGCTTCCTGATCTGGGGACAGAACCGGGGTGGCGAGCTGGAAGGGGCCGGCCGGCATGGGTTTTGTCCCAGGAGGTGGAGGGTGGGGGGCGGGCGCGGTGTGGGCTTCTGACTGCTGCTCCCCCTTCTTGCCCCCCACTGCAGGCTTCACTCCGGGGGCCAAGGAGCTCTTCAAGCAGCAGAACCACGTGGCGCTCTACCGCCTCCCCAGTGCCGAGATGGTGAAGGAGAGCTCCCTGGGCAGGCTGTCCTGTGTCACCAAGCGGCGCCCCCCGCTCAGCCACATGATCAGCCTCTTCATCAAGGACACCACCACCAGTGAGCCTCCCGTGCTTGCCTCACATCAGCACACACCTTCCAGGAGCTTGGGCCACATCTCCGCCCTCCTGTCGGGGCTGAGTCGTGGAGCACCAGGCAGCTTCTTAAGACCCGGGATGTGGCAGGGATGGGTTCGGGGAAGCAGAGGATGGGAGTGTGGAGGAGGGGCAGCTTCGTGCCTGCGTTACAAGCCCAGTGGCGTTCTCCCCGGGCTCGCTACGCCGAGGTCTGGCTGGTTCCCTCTGCCCCAGGGTGGCAGTGCCAGCAGGGGTGGCGTGGGGCACTGAGGGCCTGGCCTCTTGGTTCACCCTGCAGGCACAGAACAGATGCTGTCCCACGGCACCGCAGACGTGATCTTGGAGGCCTGCACAGACTTCTGGGACGGAGCCGACATCTACCCTCTTTCGGGTTCCGACAGGTGGGCGAGGGGCCACGCGGTCGGCCTTCCTGCTCCCAGACCTGGGGCGTCCCGGGCCCACTCGCCTCACGCCCCCCCTGCCTCCCCGACAGAAAGAAAGTGCTGGACTTCTACCAGCGCGCCTGCCTGTCTGGCTACTGCTCCGCCTTCGCCTACAAGCCCATGAGCTGCAGCCTGTCCTCCCAGCTCAACGGCAAGTGCATCGAGCTGGTGCAGGCGCCGGGCCAGAGCAGCATCTTCACCCTGTGCGAGCTGCCCAGCACCATCCCCATCAAGCTGAGCACCCGCCACAACAGCTGGAGCTCCGATGGTACCGTGCGCCGCCGGGGCATGGGGGGGGGGCTTCCCGGGGGCCGTGGAATCCGTCGTAGCAGCGGGGACAGTGGGCACAGCCCTGGACCTGGATGCTCAAGGAGGCAGTCACTACCCGGTGACACGAGGGAGCCCCTGGGTCTTCTCCTGTATAAACTGGGTGCTCCCTCTGTCCCCCTCCCGGGTTTCTGTGACCTCCCGTGGGACAGCGTATAGAACACTGCTGTCTTTGAAAGTTAGACGCTAGCAGCGGAAGGGCATGGCCTCGCTAAGACACTGACCCCCACCCTCCTCTCGGCCAAACACACGGGGCCTTACGATCTGAGAGGCGATGCATTGAAGCCGTTGCCAAGGGTCGGGCCAGCCCCCTCTCCCAGACCAGGGCTGGGCTGCTGTCCCTGGTGGGATTGTCACTGGACTGATGAGTGCCTTTCATTGTCTTTTCTCTCGTGTCTGTTGGCTCCTCCGTGTGTCCCGGCTGTGTGCGCGTGTGGCTGTGTGCGGTCCGTGGGGGCCTGCGTGCTCTTGGATTTGGGTGTGGCATGTGTGTGTGTGTGTGTGTGTGTGTGTGTGTGTGTGGCCCCGGGCTGCCTCCTGGAATTGGCTGGCTCCCCGGTGTCCTGGCCGGGCCGTGTCCTGGCCGGTCTCTGTGCCCTGTGCCCACCTGAAGAAGGGATCGGGGAGGTGCTGGAGAAGGAAGACTGCATGCAGGCCCTGAGCGGCCAGATCTTCATGGGCATGGTGTCCTCCCAGTACCAGGCCCGGCTCGACGTCGTGCGCCTCATTGACGGGCTGGTCAATGCCTGCATCCGCTTCGTCTACTTCTCGTTGGAGGATGAGCTCAAAAGCAAGGTGGGGAGACCCCCCACATGCTACCCCCCGCCACTGACCCTTATCCCCACGGGCTTTGGGGCCCCTCTGCTCATTGCCCTCCGCCTTCTGCAGGTGTTTGCGGAGAAGATGGGCCTGGAGACAGGCTGGAACTGCCACATCTCCCTCACCCCCAACGGGGACATGCCCGGCTCCGAGATCCCGCCCTCCAGCCCCAGCCACGCTGGCTCCCTGCACGATGACCTGAATCAGGGTGAGGGCAAAGGTTGGTGGTGGGGGAAAGGGGGGTGTGGGTGACTCCGCCCACCTCGGAGCTATTCTAGAAAGAGCCCCACAGAACCCTCCTGACACATCCATTCCCTTGGAAAATGGCTCCCACCTCCTGGTGGCAACAGCAGCTGCTGGGAGGAGCGGGGACCTGCGGGCAGGAAGTGCCATGCCATCTGCAGGGCCGGGAAAGGCCTCCAGAAGGCTGACCCCCCGCTGAGGGACGGGCTTTTGTCCCCACAGTGTCCCGAGATGATGCAGAGGGGCTCCTGATGATGGAGGAGGGCCATTCAGACCTCATCAGCTTCCAGCCTACGGACAGTGACCTCCCCAGCTTCCTGGAGGACTGCAACCGGGTACGACAGCAGGGTCTGCACCCCGGGCCCCTGGACGTGGCATGTGGCAGAGAAAGGGGGTGTCACGGGACCCTGGTTCCTGACCCTGAGGCCCTGGGCATCTCTGCTGTCTCTCCAGGCCAAGCTGCCCCGGGGCATCCACCAGGTGCGGCCCCACCTGCAGAACATCGACAACGTGCCCCTGCTGGTGCCCCTGTTCACCGACTGCACCCCCGAGAGTGAGTACTGTGGCCGCCGAGCGCTGATGAGGCCTGGGGTCCCGTGAGCTCTTGAGATGTGGATTCCCATGCGGGAAGCAAAGGCTCCTGGGCCGGGAGGAGCTGGGGAGTCTCGTGGGCTGGGGCCCCGGGAGGGAGCGCCCGTTCTGGGGAGTCAGAAGTGTCACAGGATCGGATCGGATAGTCACCAAGGGGAGCCCACTTCCCTGTCTCCGGTCCTGGGGGCTCCGCCCAGCGCCTGCCTGACGTGTGACCGCCTGTGCCCTCAGCCATGTGCGAGATGATCAAGATCATGCAGGAGTACGGGGAGGTGACGTGTTGCCTGGGCAGCTCCGCCAACCTGCGCAACAGCTGCCTCTTCCTCCAGAGCGACATCAGGTCAGGCACGGCCCCTGCCTCCGGGGCCCCAGCCTGCGTTTTCCTGGGGCGGATATCGTGGCCCATCTGGCCCCGGTTGAGGGGCCCACGCGACCTGGGCGTGGTGGGGAGAAGGGAGAGCAGGCGCTTGCCCCGTCCGGTGGGAGATGTGCAACTGACGGGGACGCCTCCCCCTGTGCTCTCAGCATTGCTCTGGACCCCCTGTACCCGTCTCGCTGCTCCTGGGAGACCTTCGGCTACGCCACCAGCACCAGCATGGCCCAGGCGTCGGATGGCCTGTCCCCGCTGCAGCTCTCGGGGCAGCTCAACAGCCTGCCGTGCTCCCTGGCCTTCCGCCAGGAGGAGACCATCAGCGTCATCCGCCTCATCGAGCAGGTGGGCCTCGGGCGGGGCTGGGAGCGGGGCGCGGGCCTGCTTGAGGTTGGGGGGTGATCAGGACACAGGGTCCATCTGGGGGGCCTCCAGGCCGAGCTCTCGCAGTGGCGCCTCTGGCTCCTGGCTGAGGTCGGTCAGCTGCAGGCTCTGAGCGAGGCCACATCTGTCCTCCCGCTCCCCAGGCCCGGCACGCCACCTACGGCATCCGCAAGTGCTTCCTCTTCCTGCTGCAGTGCCAGCTGTCCCTCGTGGTCATCCAGGTGAGCGGGCAGCACAGACAGCATCCCCTCCCGCCCGCTTCTTTGCTCAAGGGCCAGTCAGTCTGAGGCCAGTTGGGAGGCTGGGAGGATGCAGCGCAGCCTCGGGGCCCCCCAGCGCCCCCCTGGCACTGCTGGGTGTTTGGAGATGACCCCTGGGCAGAATAGCGTCCCTCTAGCCCCCGCTCTGCGAGGCCAGGACGTGAGCGTGTGCCTGGCCTTGGGGCTCCCCGCGTCCGGCTGTTGGTCAGTCTAACCGCGCCTCCTGGGCGCTCCTGGCCCAGTTCCTCTCTTGCCTAGTCCAGCTGCCGCCACTGCTCAGTACCACCGACATCCTGTGGCTGTCCTGCTTTTGCTATCCTCTGCTCAGGTGAGCGGCCGCCCTCCCTCTGTGCCCAGGCGGGCAGGCAGGGGGGGAGGTCACCGAGCACCCCAGGAGCCCTGCTCAGCGCTCCCCTCCTCTCGCAGAGGGAGCATGGGTGTGTGTGTGTGTGTGTGTGTGTGTGTGTGTGTGTGTGTGTGTGTGT